>OX382344.1:10928317-11115334 GCA_947507615.1 Hemithea aestivaria | reverse complement strand
TTAGTTGGTAGTAGGTGATAATTGGGCATTCTGGCACAGTTTTTACATGCATCGTTTTTACTGCACTCCGTTCGCTTTGCTCTCTCCGTTCCGTTCAACGATGCATGTAAAACTGTGCCAGAATGCCCAATTGGTTTTCGGGAGCGTCAATAAAGTAAAATCTTTAAACGTTGGTAAACACCGTTCGCTAGGATCACTGCGTTCCGTTCAACAATGCATGTAAAAACTGTGCTAGAATGCCCAATTGGTTTTCAGGTCATCAGTGTTTTACTTCTTTGGTTCAGGATTTTAGAACGTTAATGAGGTAAAAAACTTTTGGTTAGTTTATATTACTTACTTAATTATTATAAAAGGATACTAGATGGTTTTTGTAATCAGCCTCGAAGTCTCACACACTTGTTCACTAAACACAAAAATAAATTTTACTAAAAACCAAAATCAGAATAATGAAAATGGGTATGCTAAGGAACATCTCAATATCAAGGCCGTTTGCTCGTGTCTATAACCATGGCTGGTGGTACCTAGAAAGCATCCATTCTATCGCAAGGTGATTTTGCATCTTGCTACAAACGTGCTTAGGAAAATTTCATTTCTAGGCCGGTTGCTCGTGCCGTTCTCCAAATATGGAGTTTAACGACACCTAGAATTGATAACTCCATCGCAACAATATTGTAACGTTGTACAGAAAAACCAATGCAAAAGAATTTCAACAATCTAGACCGTTTGTTCGTACCAGTGACCAAATTTGGTTGGTGACACCATGAAACGAGAGTCCTTTTGCAAGGCCACACGCACAATAAATCTGATTTTTGTTAGTAAGACTAATATAACTTTCACAAAACACGACTTATTAACACAATTAGACTAAGAACTGTAATGGCCAATGGTTGGACATAGAGTTGACCGAAAGAGATTATCGATAAATTTTGTTACAGTACTTAGAACTATTTATCGATAAAAGTAACGTTGCACCCTGCAAAGTGTTTAAAGTAAGTATCTAGTAAAATAATAAATGTACTATTTGATTATCGTGATAATTAAAGATGGTAGATCCTTTAAAATTAAATATACAACTTTGTATTATTGAACAAAAACATTATGAATATATATATAATTTTATAAAATAAACATAATAAAATGCCATTTTATTACATCTGGATTAATAGCATTCATAATCAATTAATACTGCTAAGGTTAAGACATAAAACAATGCACACACCTGTTTATCGATATGTTAAATCCAAAAACAGGTAGCTGCACTAGTTTAATTTTGTTGAGTTAGATAAAAAAATATTGTTCACAATCACACGCTCCGATGTAACTTGATCGTTGGAGCTAACAAACAATAACATGGAAATACTTTAATCGCTTGTACAACATGTTTATTACGGCACCTGTTTTCATTGTCATAGCGCCTGTGGCTCAGTAGTAGAACTTCCTGCCGGATCCTAGGTTTGAATCCTCGCACAATAAATTTCTCATTAAGACGCTAAGTCATCGTGTTTACGTAAAACATGTAAATTTGGTTCTGGCTGTATCCTATAAGATATATAGGAACAGTGGTTAGGTTATGTTGCACACCTTGAAGGATTGTTGATAATAATATGTAAAAATATTTTTTTATCAACTGTATGAATTGATACTACCCACCTCATCTATTTCAATGTCTTAGGTACACGAAACGTGAATTACCTATATTTGTATTGAACAATAATTAACTGATCCTAACATTGTAAACCACTGAACATAGTCGCGCGTGAACATAGTTTTATTGCAATGGAAACGCTCACATTTGCGGCTTTCTTTGAGCGCTATGTTTAAAATATCAAAGTAATGCCGAAAGAAAATAATGTTATTTTACATATTTTCAAGGAAATGCCATAACCAAACGCTGCAATTTATTAATTTGCTTACGTTTCAATAAAAACAGTGGTAAAGAACAATTTTTCCATGTTCATAATTATTGTTTTATGAAAGTACTAAGAAAATAAAACATTTTTGTTAATTTATAAATGCTTACAACACCTGATAATGGTGTATTTAATCGGTTTATCCGTTGAACAAAATTAATTAAGTTCGCGGCTCCGATCAAGAGGTACCAGAAGATCAAGAAGCATCAGAAGTTCAAGAAGCATCAGAAGATCAAGGCTCAAGAAGTTTCCATCTGCAAGTTCCTGTGCCGGCTCTACGTGATAGCGCTCGCCGTCAGCTGTCGCTGTTATCATCAACCGCTGGCTCGCGGCTTGACCGTGACCTTCCGTACCTAGCCGTCACAGCTGATCCGCCACAACGAAGATTCGCTGCGTTGCAATCATGTTCGTGAGTTTATATTATAATTTTATTCGATACTAGTTTATGCTCACGGTTTTTCTGTTATGCATATAAGCATGTGTAATCCTTTCTTGGTTCTGATACGTCTTATGTGTATTCCAAATTTTAACACTATCGGTTTGGGGTGATGTTGATAGATCAGTCTCTCTCTTTATATATTATACAGATTACACTTTATATTTTTTTATAACCTGTGTATTAATTATTATTCGTATTGTCTCGCAGGTCTGAATCCGAATATTCCGACACATACAAGGCTCGCTGCAAGAAGGACCCTCCGACCGAGTCAATCTATACGGACAACGACGAAGCCACCACATCTTCTGGAAAAACGTATGTACTACTTTATTTAACTAGCTGTTTTATTAGTGCTCTAACTATGTATTATCTTTACAAGGAAAATTGTTTATTTACCATAGTCATTTTGCATACTGTTCTCTATGTCTACTATCTTGCAAACAATTTAGTTTGGGGTAAAAGCGCAGCGCACAAGTTTAAAATGGTGTATTAGAATTTGTATGGTTTAACATTCAACCTTATTATGCACAAAATAAAAGATACATTAATCTTGATATTTTCCTTTTACAAAAGGCGTTGTAGGGCAATATATGAATAACTAGTTGGGCCCCGCGGTTTTATCTGCTGTACTGTAGCTTATGTGTTATTCCAGTGTCTAAACTATACCAAATTTCAGCTCAATCGGTTCACCCGTTTAGACGTGAAAGAGTAACATACATCCATATATCCATTTTTACAAACGTTCACGTTTATTATATTAGTAAGATAGTAAGATTATAAAATGTTATATACAAAGATTTAAATACCTAAATTTTATTTATGCTAATATTTTATTCTCTTTTCAGGAACAAGAAAGTTGCAAAGCGCAAGGTGCCAACGAAGGCGGCTTTGAAGAAGGAACCGACGGTGTCAGCAAGCAGGACTGTGTCTGACCTGGGGCTGGACTCCGACAGCGACACTGATGGTGCCACACCAAGAAAACGAGCTACTCCACCCTTACAATCGTCGCTAACGCGCCGAGTCGCTGACGGCGTCATTCGGCGAACGGCCACCTTATCGGGTGATGTTTACATAGAAGTTAAAGTATATAACAGTAAGGACATACAGTCCGTTCCGCCTGTTGATCGTTGGCAGCAGGCGCTTGTATCGTTAAAGTTTCAGGGCGGAACGGACTGTCCGGAGTTTAATACTATAAAAAAATTTTTGAAACAATGCAAGGGATCCTTTACAACTGAGGGCACTTTTTTTGCAGAAAAAAAGAAATAGTTTTTTTTTTCTAAATTTTTTATTATTTTTTATCTTAAATAATTATCTCTTATAAATTACTTTTCTAATTTTATTCTTCATAATTCAGAAATTAAAACTATAGGAAAGTGTCCTTACTGTTATATGCTTTAGACATAAGTTCCTAATTGATTTTATAATTATTAGGTATATCATTGTTTTTATAAAGTATCTTACTGTTATACGGTTGCTAAATCGAGCTTAAGTTACTATTGAGGGTCAAAGTAGCCAAATCTCATACACAGTATTTTCAAAATTATGTTATGTAGGTACAACGCGTGATAGGTTGATTAATTATTGTGTTTGATTGATCATTTCATTATAAGCAAGTTAACCTTATTCAATAGTTAGAACAATGCCTAAAACAATTTTTTGTACTGTTTGCGACATACAAGTCAAAAGTAAAGCTTTTGCTGGTCATTTAAAGAGTATAACACATAAAAACAATAGTTCAGTAAATGAGAGTAATGGTATTGAAAAAATTAGTAGCGCTTTTCGCGGCCGCATATCGTCATACCGCGTATCGCATAGCAACTCGTCTAGCGCTGAGCCAGACGAGCAGGCAGATAAGGAGCGCGCACGCGTTCCTTTCGAGTACTTGACTCTCTTGCGACGCAGAGTAAGGACTTTGCTTCAGGCACGAATGCAAACCTACTCTAGTCTCAAGGTTAATTTCGAGTTATTTTCTGAATTTATCTTGCATAAAGATAACTCAAGTTCAATAAAATCTTTTGCAACAGAAAACGTAGTCCTGCATCAACATTTTATATTTGATGATTTTTTTTCTGATATCATTCAAACAATCAGTAAAAAAGTTGACGAATTCGAAGACAGAGATAGTGGCTGGGCATTTGTTCGTAACTTGTATTTAGAGGTAAACTTAAACAAATTTAATCCCTTGCGTGCCTCAAGCTACATTGAATTGCCTAAAAGTATCAAGTCTAAACATGCTTGTATCAATGTTCAGAACAGAGATTCTTTTTGTTTCTTGTGGTGTATAATGGCATCGTTATTCCCTGCAAAGAATAATTGTCAGCGAATTTCTGCTTATCCACATTTCGATCCTATTCTCAACACTGAAAATATGACTTTTCCTGTTGGTTTCTCTGACATTCAAATCTTTGAAAAGAATAACCCCGATATAAGTGTAAATATTTATGGACTCAAAAAGAAATCTGTAGTTGTTGGACCTCTTTATAAAACAAAACGTCGTAAAAAACATCATGTTAATTTATTATTACTTGAAAACGGCTTACGTTCTCATTATTGTCTTATAAAAAATTTAGCAAAGTTAATTCGTAGTCAGATAACTAAACATCATGCAAAATTATTTTTTTGCGAAGAATGCATGATATTTTTTGATAAGGAAGATAAGCTGAACTCTCATGTTTGCAGTGGTGTGTCGACTATTCTTCCAAATGAAGGAACTGTAGTTCAGTTCAAACATTACGAAAGAATGCAAGATATGCCTTTTGTGATATATGCCGATTTTGAATCCATATTAAAGTCTGTAAACAAGAGCTCTATTACTAGCGGTACTACATCTTTACACCAACACGTGCCAGCGGCGTTTGCTTACTATGTTGTTTGTGCATATGATAGTTCGCTTAATAAATATATATCCTATCGCGGTGCTGATTGTGTTGAAAAATTTATAGAATACATAACGCATGACATAACTAACATTCACAATATTTATCAATCCCCGGTAACAATGAATTTTACTAATAGAGATCAAACTAACTTTGATCAATCGTCACATTGTTTTCTTTGCAATACATTGTTATTTGATGATAAGGTCAGAGATCACTGTCATCTTACAGGACGTTATCGCGGGGCAGCTCACTCTTATTGCAACATTAAGTTTAGACTACCAAAATTTGTACCAGTATTTTTTCACAATTTAGCTGGTTATGACAGTCATCTGTTCATTCGAGAATTAGGAAATCTACCTGGTAGAATAAAAGTCATTGCAAAAACTAAAGAGAATTACTTATCATTCACAAAATTTTTTGAAATGAATGATCAGGATATTATGTCAGTTCGTTTTGTTGATTCTTTCAAATTTTTGGGGACAAGTCTTGAAAAGTTAGTTGCAAATCTAAACAAAGATGATTTTGTACACCTACCGCGTTTTTTTAGCACTGAAAATAATTTTAGATTAATGCTTCGTAAAGGGGTATACCCATACGAATATATGTCAGCTTGGAATGTATATGAAGAAAAAGAACTTCCTCCAATAGAGTCATTTTTTAGTACATTAACCAACAGTACGATTTCTGATTCAGACTATGCACATGCTAAGAAAATTTGGAAATCCTTTAAAATAAACAATTTAGGCGAATACACTGACTTATATCTTAAATCAGACGTATTATTACTTGCAGATGTATTTGAAAGTTTTCGAACTACTTGTAAAAGAACTTATAAATTAGATCCTGCTTTTTACATAACTGCACCGAGTTTGAGTTTTGATGCAATGTTGTTAAAAACAGCAGTAAAATTAGAGCTTATTACTGATTTAGAGATAATTAGAATGATTCAAAAAGGTATTCGCGGTGGCATTTGTTTGTGTTCTAACAGACATTCTAAGGCTAATAATAAATATTTAGAAGGCTATAACCCGTTAGACAAAGACAACTTCATAGTTTACATTGACTGTAACAATCTCTATGGTTATGCTATGTGCTCTTATTTGCCGCATTCAAACTTCAAATTATTAAGTGAATCAGAAATTAATACAATCGATTTTGTCAGTATACCCCTCGATGCACAATATGGCTATATCCTAGAAGTTGATTTAGAGTATCCTGAAGTTTTGCATAATCTACACAACGATATCCCATTCTGTGCGCAAAAGTATATGCCACCTGGTTCGAAAGATTCAAAGTTAATTCCAAATTTACATGATAAATTCGAGTATGTTATTCATTATGAGCATCTTAAAGTGTGCTTGAACCACGGTCTTAAGCTAAAAAAAATCCACAGAGTCATAGAATTTAAACAAAGTCCTTACTTAAAACAGTATATAGATATGAACACTGAATTGCGTAAAAGGGCAAAATCTACATTCGAACAAGATTTTTTTAAACTTTTAAACAATAGTATTTTTGGTAAAACCATGGAAAACACTGAAAAATATGTCGATGTTAAATTAGTTAACCAATGGACTGATGATAGAAATAAGACAAATAAAACTATAACAGCAGAACAATTAATAGCCAAGCCCAACTTTCGTAATGCAACTATTTTTACTGAAAACTTTGTAGCTGTACAAATGAATCCAGAAACTATCTCTTTGGACAAACCCATATATATTGGATTCGCGGTTTTAGAAATTTCTAAATCTCATATGTACGATTTTCACTATTCTGTTATGAAACCTTATTATGGAGAAAACATAAAATTGTGTTATACTGATACAGATAGTTTTCTTTATTCCATAGAAACCAAAGATTTTTATGAAGATTTAAAACTATCTTTTTTGACTTACTTCGACACGAGTAATTATCCTCAAAATAATATCTATAATATACCAATCATAAACAAAAAAATACCGGGTTTATTCAAAGATGAATTCGGAGGTAAAGTCATATCTGAATATGTTGGTTTAAGGTCTAAATTATATTGTATTAAAACAACACAAGATGAATTTAAAAAAGCAAAAGGTGTCCAAAAGTCTGCTATAAAAAATGTACATTTTAAGGACTACTATAAGGTACTCCTAGACGATAAATTAATAAGAAGAAAAAACATTATATTTAAATCATTAAAACATATCATTTTTACACAAGCTCAAAACAAAAGTGCGCTCTCGGCTAGAGACGACAAACGTATTATTTTGAGAGACAAAATTACTACTTTATCTTATGGGCACAGGGATGCTTTCTTTTAACTCATTACTCGTTTTGTGTATTTCATTGTAGTTTGTACGTGAGAATATAATGATGTAATATAATAGGTTTATGTCGTAGTATAATATTGTCTACAATAAAATTTAAAAAATCAATATTATCAATGTATTCTTGTTGTTATTTTAATTTGTGTTTTAGTGTTAACAGAATAAAATAAGCAAAAAATCCTGTATTAATTGTAAGCTAACATATTGTGTAAGATAAATTAATAACATTTATAATTAACATTTATAATTAGAATAAATATTGTTGTATAAAATTTTTTTGTCTTTTATTTAAACAGATCTCTTAGTATAGTTATAAAGCACTCCTATGAAACATGTTATAACATGTTGTCAACACGTGTTGTAGGTAACATTATTTTACTGTTGATATTATGAAACATGTTACAACATGTTGAAGGTTCTGATTTAGTTCAAGCAAATGCTTTGATGATAGTAAATTAACCGAGTTCAAATTACGTAATACGATATTGCATAAACACCTGCGCTGCATTGCGCGGATTTTATTATTCACTTCATTAGAGTCACTTGTTAGCGACACTTGTTCTTCTTTTATAAAAATGGATTTAACTGTAAGTATTAAGTTATTCTTTTAGGTTAAAATTGAATCCAAAATTTTCTTTACTGAAAATTATATAATATTAATTCTATGTTTGTTACAGAACGAGACACAGGTGCAAGATTATTGGGTTCTGCCATGCGGGCAAGATCCATTAGCCGACTGGGACGAGCACAATGAAAAAATGAAGAAACAGCTGGCCGCCGAAGCTGCAGCCGAGGCCGCCGCCAAGAAACAGGAATCTAAATTAAAAAAGCGCAAGAAGAAAGAAGCATTATCTTATGTAATAACGAAAATGCCACAAAGAGGACGACGTGTCTTAAAACTTCAGATATATGAATACAACGAGCGGATAGACACCACTTGCGAAACGATTAGAGTGCAATATTCTGCAGTGGGAACATGTGATGAAATAATGGACCTGGCAGAAAATATAGTAGGCAAAATATCTACAAAATTAAGCGATAATTTAAATGATTAGGTACAGTAAAAAATATTATGTAAAAAGTTAGATATAAGATATTTTAAATAAATTTTATTGTGTGTAATTATTTTTGTCTTTTATTTCCCTATAGGTTAGATATTTATTAAAAATAATGTTTCATTATTAGATCATAATTAATTAATAAAATTTAATTTAAGATTTTATATAAATAAAGAGAACAATAATAATAATTATACACATATACAATCTAATTATGACATCAATAATGAATCATCATTTTGAAATAAAATTCAGGTATTTTAAAAATAATTATTTATTAAAATCATAAAAATATATTCTTACAATAATAATCATTAGTAACACACACACACACACACACACACACTTTATACATAAATAATTGTGTTATTACAATTAAAAGCTTAAATTAAATTTATAAGTAAATTATAATTAATTAGAAAACAATTCAAAACTATCTATATTATTATCGTCATACCATTGTTTAATACACATTACATTTTTTAAAGCACAATACTTAGTATGATTTGCACAAGTAATACAATATTGTTGATATTCGGAAAAAAGTTTTGACAAATTAGGACACCCTTTTTCTCCTATATCCACCACTTCACAGTCATTACACAGATTATGGATCCATTTTATTTTCTCTAAGCCCTTGGTGAAAATTTTTTTCTCTTTTAAATATGGCATGATAATGCGTTTAAATTCTTTATAATCAATGTGACCATTACTCCAACGAATGCCTCGGTTAATTTCAATCCATCTCACATGTTGTCTTTCGTTATTTGTCAAGTAGTGATACGAATAAGGAGGTTTAACCAAAAATGTTTGAGTATGATTTTTATATGCAATAGCCAGTTCTTTAACAATAAATTGATTACACGAATCTTTAAATCCCTGGAGATCAACAATTATTGTATCTGAATTCATGATAACTTTTTCACAATATTACTCAATGGTTTGTATTCTACAATACAATCATTAAGAATAAGACAATACGCTGTTGTATTTTCAGGAAATTCTGAATCCGCTTCAAGGTCTACACGCACATCAATTGGGCCACTTTTCAGTAATTCGTTTTGACGCGAACAATCAATCACAAATAATGGAGCCTTATCTTTAAAATCCTCAAAACCTAACAACGCTTCTGGTCGACGATTATAAAATGAATGCTGGAACTTTGCGTATTGTTCATATATTAAAGAATATTCCTCTCTTCGAAAATCAGTATTTAAATTTTCATATGGAAAGTAACATGAATTCAAGAATACTTTTACATTGCGTAAATAACAGTGATCAAATTGCGACATGTCTTTGTGCGGTTGCCTTTTGCGATCTGTTTGTAATCCGATAATTACAAAGCGAGGTTTTTCTATTTGCGATGATGTTTTAATTGACCAAGTATGTTTCGATGATTTTGGAAGTGCTGGGTATTCATAAAGATCCCAGTTTCTAAACACCATATTAATTGCTCGATCTCTCTCTAAATGCTTAAGTAAGTTTATTCTTTCCCGATCGGACACTTTGATATGTGGTACACGCCAAACTATTTTTTTAATATCAATGGTATCACTAACAAGTTCTCCTGTGCCTACCTTCAATGAGTTTAAATTTGTGTTACTACGCAGTAAAATTAATTCATGTTTACAATTTATAATTATTTTTTGATAGTCTTCTGCGAATCCTAAAATTCTACTTAGTGGAATAGATACTGAAAAATTTCCAGAATAGGTACTTTTCGTACCATTAATATCCCAACCCCAGAATTTTGATGATTTTGACTCATTTTCGTTCATGCACAAAAGAGACTTCATAGTTGTTGTTATCCCAGCATTTTTAATTTTATCAATTTCTACTCCATTTAATTCATATCGAATGTCTTGGAAGAAAAAAAGGGCAGGATTATTCGTGAAGTTAACTTGACTAACTTTTGTTTTGTCGCTTTTGTGTACATTAACATAACCTTCTAAGTATAGTGTACTTGCTGACGGTAATATGTATAAATCTTGTTGGTTGATAGGAATGCGTATTTCATCATTGACATTAAAGCTGGTTACGTATGGCTTATATGAGTGATATTCAACACTCTCTATTGTGTTGTCGTGGACAACAGGATCTGCTATACTTAGAATACTCATTTTAGTAGTCCAATCAATTTAAGAAATTGTCTGTTTTCTTTGGTTAACCTTATCTTAGGTGTTCGCTTGGCGATGGTAAGTTTTGGAGTGATGTTTTTCACAGGTGTGGTCGAGTTTTTATTATTAAAATTAATCATTTTTTCTTTATATGTAAGTATAACTGTATATCTTCACCTCGTAAGTTAACCAAATTGTTTTCAGCGTCCACAATTCTTATAGTAATAGAAGTGACACTGCTTTGATTAACTGGAAAGTATATGACGTTATTAGGTATTTCTATGATTCTGTATCCTGGAGGCACGTTTGGTGCGAATTCGTGGATTATGTGACTAGGTTTTCCGTTTACATAAGAACCACTCACAATATCACATTCAATCCTTAGCACAGTTGTTGATAGAATGCTGACTGGAAATTGAGATTCGTGTAATATATTTGCTTTAAGTAACTCCGCCCCAAAGCCAAGAACTTTCCCCAGAGTACAATCTTTTTCGAAATGAATGTCTTTAGTACAAAATATAGATGTTTTTAAGGTATTGTTGTTACATATCAATTTAAACGAACAATCTTCAATATGTTCTTTTAAATAATCACTAATGTCGTGGAGTTCATATGAACCTTCTGGTATTTCAATTAATTGGTCACCATAATAAAATTTGTTATTTCGATCATCTATATTCGGTATTGAATTAAATGTAGAAAAATACAATAATCCACATTCATAATCTCCTTCCAATGGCAAGGCAGGTGAATAATTTGTAGTGGAAATTGAAGAAAAACTTGTTATTGAAAGTGTGAAAGACATTTTGCTACTAACAGTATGCGATTAAAAACATTTATTTTATATTACGGCTTCTCCAATATTTTTTTAAAAATTTTAAACATAAATGACCGCAATTAACAGTATCAAATCCTTGATATTGGATATAATTATATAAAATATCTTTACATTTTAAGTATTTGATGAGCTCTAAAGGTGGTTTAAGATCGCCGAAACTGTCAAAATATTCACAATATTGTTTATTTTTTACATACGCTACCCAGTGAGTGCCTTCACTATTTTTGTCGTCTAAATTGACTACAGCACATTCGATATGTTTTGGAAATTTAGGTAAATTGTCTCTCATATAAACTCCTCTGAAATATGGAATGTCACCTGCATGTTCTAATATATCAATATCAGTTAATGCTCTTCTGGGCAGCCTTTTACTCAGTTTTTTGAATTTCTTAGATACAAACCACTTCCTTTTTTGTATGGTTTAATATACATGCCTTTTCCTAAAGCAATGGCCTCCATTGTCCTGTTATGGCGTTCAGCTTCTTCTAGACTTTTCTTAGAAGCTTTATAGTCATTGACCGCTTTCGCTATACCTGCAGCACCCCCTGACAGTGCACCCAATGCTGATAATCCCGCAAATATTGGAATCAAAGGCAAGATTCCTCCAGTTTTAGGAATTGGTATTATTCGAGGTAAATTGAAATTTTTGTTAGAAAATAACTTTTTTGCCACTGAATATGCAATCTTTATTGCGGAGTTGTTGCTCTTCGGTTTGAGTTTCTTTAAATGTTTCTTTATTTGACTAATGACTGAGCTAAACTTTTTGGTTCCAGCACCTACTTTAAGTTTAGTTTTCATTACTTTGTTCACTAACCATGAGGCTGCTTTTTCGCCCGTACTAGAATTTTTTGATTTGATTCTTTGTTTCGCCATATTCATTAACTGTAAATCTGCCTTATGTCTGACGTCTAAATTAGTGTTATTTGCATAAGCTATGTCGTGTTGTTTGCAAGCTTCGTCTAGCCCATTAACCCCTTTATCCCCTCTCAAGAGCCTTTCTTTAAGTTTGGTGCCGGGTCCGCAGTAATTATATCCAGGTAAATGAAGTTCACACGGTAAATTATTTATCAAAGTATTAACAAGTCCTCTTCCCTCCATTGGTTGTATGGTAATGAATATTAATTCCAATTTTATGCAATTTTATACTATGATTTTATTTTTGTGAATCCATGAATTTTCATTTTCGTTCAAACCCAACCACTTTACAAATAGTTTATTACCTTTCTTTCTTATTACCTTTTCAATTAAATAGACGTCAGGATGTTTTGTTTTAAGAAGTTCTTGCTCATAGAATGCTCCTAATATAGGTTGTTTATGTTGATCTTCTATATAATAAGTGATTGGGGTGCATTTATCATTAATATCTTTAATTTTAAATATTTCTGTTGACCAATTAGGAGTATATCCTTTTTGAAAAAATCCCTTATACTTACTAATGCGAACAAAATCTCCTTGTTGAAATTTAGGTTTTTTGTTATTTACTTGCTTCTTTAATCGGAAAATATTATTTCTAATGTAAAATTCATTGGCAGCATTAACAGCAATTGGTTTACATTTTATTGTACTATGTGTAGTGTTATTATAATCACCAGTAATTTGTTCTAAAGGCTGTCCTATCCATTTATAATTACCAACTAAATTAAATGTTTTGTATAACCTATTCTTTAAAGTTCTAATTAATCTCTCAACAATGGAAGCCTTTTTAACTGAGTATGTAGAATAGTGGTTGATATTATATTTTTGCATCAAGCTTTTGAATTCATCATTATAAAATTCTTTTCCTTGGTCGGTTTGCAGATTTCTCGGCATTCTTCCATCTCTAAGTATATTTTCAAATGCTTTTGTTACTTCAGTTTTACATTTTGATTTTAAAGGAACAGTCCAAGAATATTTGGAAAAACAATCAATTACTGTCAATATATATTTAAAGTTTTTATTATTTCTACCAAAACTTTGCATATCAATTAAATCTGCTTGCCAAAGATCATCTATTGATTTCAAAATAACAGAACGCCTGACAAAGTTTCTTCGCACTTGTTTGTGAATCTCATCAACTATTTCTTTTTTGCTCATCTTTATAAATTTCTTTAGTTTGATGATTGGTTATATCTCCAGCATGTTTTAGTTGAAACTGATTTACTATCATTTGAATTTGAGCCTTTATATTTTTAATTTCTGCATCTATTTCAAGTTTATCATAAAAAGCTGTAAGTTTCTGGTCGATATATTGCTTGTTAGCAGCTTCATCAGGAGACACTGGTAATTTTAATCCTTTAAGTCTTGATGATCTCAAGTCATAATCACCACCATTATTTTTCATCAATTTCTCATTTAAATTTGAATCTCCTGATCCTCGTCGCATCCTTTTATGCACATAATGCCCAAATTTGTCCATGTTTTTTTTTTAATCTGCTCTCACCAAATTCTTTATGATGACTGAATTTATGAAATGTGTTTTTCTTTATAAATGAATAGAAATTTTCGATGATGATAATTTCTTCTTCATGCAATTTCTAGCGTATGATACCACATTCTCGTAATTCTTCAATAATTGATATTATTTCATTATCAAGACTGGTATTACCAGCATCACGAGAAGCTAAAAGTAGTTTTAATCTTTCTACGAGTTCATTTGGATCGTCCCAATAAACATAATCGGTATGTGGTTTAAATTTTTTCATCGAAGGCAATCCTAAACCAGTGTGTGGAAGACTTTCAGTACTTGAACAATTCTTAGCTAACTTAAAAAGTGGTTTTATGACTTTTAAATATTTGAGCCCTTTATTGCTTTTTATAGGCTTCCTTGGATTATAGTCACGTCTATGTGCATTGGTATCTAATAAAATTTTTTTGTATTCAAGTAAATCGTTTTCAGTCAATAAATCCATATTAGGAATTTTTTTAAACAGTAATTCATTTAGCCCAGGTGTTTTTTTATATTCTTTGTTTCCTATTAATATATTATCTCCCATTAGAGTTACCCGAGACGATCCCATTTTAAGCTTGCCACGATCTGATCTAATACCGAATGGAGAATCGCAGAATACTTCAGAACTTAAAGACCAGTTATAGTCATCAGGATTTTCTGCCGATCTAAACGATGATCCACTTGTATTTTGCTCATTATTATTATTATCTTCATCACTTATTGTATTATCTGAACTATTTTCTTCCTCTGAATAAGACTTGTTAATTACAGTTGCGTCAGATCTCCTACGTTTAGCAAAACTATCGCCACTATCTTCATTATATGATTTAAGTGTTGCCAAATCGTTAAATTCTAATTTCTTGGTGCTCCAATTCGGAGAATTTTTTCTGAATTCATTGTTAACCGGTTTATTCATTTGCACCATTTTTTCGAGTGGATTTGTCAATGGTTTAAATACAGCTTCAATAGCGTTATCTGTATCTAATTGTAATCCTCGCATCAACTTAACTTTCTTTTTAACAGCGTCAGCTGATTTTACAATTTGTGCTTTTATGGATTTTTCCGAATTCATTTTAGTAATATAACTTAACTGTATGAAGTCAGGATAGAAAATGAAAATAATACTAGATACACGACGATAAATATAAAAATATTGTTACCTAATCAAATTGTACAAATGTGTCAAACTTCCTCCTATAGCATCCTTGATTTTTATTACAATCTTTGTTTATAACTAAAAAATCATAGGAAACACTCCAAATTTTGGCACACATTTCACGAAACTGTTTCCACGTCATATCTGTGTTGACGTGTTCATCATACACATGTTTGAGATTAATATCATCTTGCTTGAATAAAATAATAAGATTAGCATTGTCCCTTATAAGTTGTTTTGGAATTTTGCTATAAGTTTGATTCAGGTAAAAACAGTCTATATTTTTATGTCTTCCCATTGAAAAATAATCACGTACATGATCTTGTTTTTCACAGGCAACATCATCAAAAATTATTACAGAATTCGGTTTGGCTTCCTTTGGGTTCAAAACACTATCATGTTCGTGGAATTTTGAAAAATGCACTCCAGGTACCATTTTTAAAACATGTTCAAGATATACGTATTTTGGTTGGTATAGTGTTTTGGAATAAATATATACATTCAAAAATTGTAATCCATTTTCATGTAAGAGAAGACCCACTAAAAGGTTGGTTTTTCCACAGTTAGACGGACCGCAAATAATACACCGGATTGTGTTTGGTAAAAGTTTTCCATGCCTTTCAACTTCATGGCTCAATGTTGCACCCACTTCATCAAACTGCAAATTCTGAGGTTGTTTTACAAATATCATGTAGTTGTTTAAATGAGAGCTGATGGAGAAATGAATAATAATACAATATTCGATCACTATATATATACAGGCACAAATCAACTCATATCTCTCGACTTTTAAGTCATCATGTCAGTCATTTAAGAAAAGTAAAACACTGACGACTTGAAAACCAATTGGGCATTCTAGCACAGTTTTTACATGCATTGTTGAACGAAACGCAGTGATCCCAGCGAACCGTGTATAGCAACGTTTAAAGATTTTACTTTATTGACGCTCCCGAAAACCAATTGGGCATTCTGGCACAGTTTTACATGCATCGTTGAACGGAACGGAGAGAGCAAAGCGAACGGAGTGCAGTAAAAACGATGCATGTAAAAACTGTGCCAGAATGCCCAATTATCACCTACTCTGGTCAAAATAAAATATAACAGATAACACATCCGACAAAATAATTCTTTAAAAGTCGATAGAACATCGTCGGAAATTAACATCCGTCATACTTTGAGCAGTAACTTTCCGACGAACAATGTCGGATAATACCATATGACTGTGTTAACTCCGAAGAAAAATGAAGCATGTGATTTTTCTAGAAAACTACATAATTTTAAGCTGTTATTTTTATGCAGTTTTATAACAAACCCTATTTCCTACAAGTATATCAAATTTTATAATTAAAGGATTAGAATTTAAAAAGTTATGTCAATAAAACTATCAAAATTATTTAAAATGGCTGCCCTGTAAAATTTGGTATTTCTTAGATCCGACTTTATTCTACGACTATGACGATATGTCCGTTTACATCTTTGGGAAAAATCACACATCACTCAATCCTATAAAATGCAATTTGAAGAGATATCAAAAGAAATCTGTAACTACTAAAACTATTAACAAGCTAAAAGTGCTGATTTAAATTGAACATCTGTTTCTAATGTAGCCTTTTCTAAAATTCCATTGTATTTTGTAAAGTTTTGCTTGAAAGCTTTAATGAAATTCCAGTCGCGTCCTCAACGTCTGAAGGGCGAGGATATTGGGTGTTTTAACACAATTAGGTGGACCGCTATTTCAGAACTAAGGTTGTACCTTTACAATGTCTAGACCAGAGTGATCTTGATTTTTTATACACTAAAATGTTTCTTCTCAATTGACAAATACTAAAATATAAATGGCAAATGCCTTTATTGAAAATCAACCAAACAATACTACAGCTACTACAGCAGTCAAGAACACTTGTTTTAACCACAGATCGGTAACAAACCAATCTACAGAAAATAAAAGTGTTCCAAACCACTGTCAAATGGTAGCATCAGTAATAGTTTCTATTCTTTGGTAGCGTGCCCAGAATGCTGGCAGCATTGCGACGGACAAATAAATGGATTTATTCCAGTTTAATAGTTGTTGGTTGGTAACTATAGAGATAGCAATAATATACTCGTATACCCCTCAGACCGTCCAAAGATTCAAAGAATAGACGAGTAATGCGCAATTTTTAGTTCGAAACGAATTCAAGTGATGATATAAGGTACGTTCGGGTATTACCGGATGGATTTCTGACCAGTTGCAAGAGCCAGACAAAAAAAAAAAAATTCTCGACATTAGTTATCGTTAGATTATAGATATATGGCGCAAAATGTTAAGGGAAAAACATAGTTTATGCACGAATTTTGCTGGTTTTAATAACTCAGTGATTCCGACTGTGCACGTCTGCAAAGATTGGATATATTTTTTTATGCGCATGTTAAAAAAAAAGCATCAAGGGGTAAGTTCGGACATTGATTTAAAGTAGCTTCTAGTGCTTGGAGAATAATGCCCATAATATAAATGCATTCGATCTTTCACATACTTAACATTAATATAGAAATTATTTATAAATTCCTACTCATATAGATGTTCTGATCAATTGTTTTTGTTTTTGGTCCTGAGCGTCCGATGTTACCCCGGATACAATAAATAGATAATTTTATGATTCTCAAACTTTTTTCTAACGCACGGGAAAGATCGGATGTTCGCACTATTTACCAAGGTGACGTAAAAATTCCACCGCGGCGGGATCCTTCTTTACTCACAGCCCCGCCGCAATGGCGTCCCGTATCCCGGCAACGGGTGTTCCTACTATAAAACATTGCAAAAACGAAAAAGTTTTACAATCACTTTCCATTATTAAAGTAGGTAAAGATCGGATGAAACTATCCGATCTTCACTTGAAAGGGGCAACACCGGATCTTTGTTTACATAAACTTTAGGATAATATAGGTCAGTTATAGTAAAATAACAGACCATAAAACGGGGTATTTTAACCAAATAATAACAAAAGACGGTTTCTCTTTACCATAAACACAAATAAAAGTTTAAGGGGCAAGAACGGATGGCCATAAAAATTGAAAAATTACGATTTATTTTCAGTGGCGCGTAAAAAATGTCTGCCTTGTTGTAGCGACTAGCGACAACTATCGATCGAGGCAGACTGAAATGGCGCTGTGTAAAATGTTGCCAGCTTTAGAAAATATACTCAAATTCATTTGAAATTCAATTCATACGGTCTTAACCCACGTCTTAACCCACTTAACGTTTTCGCAATTCAATTTTGTGTTTATCTCATTTGGTTTAACGGTTCGTCGATTTAAACGGATTTCCAATCATTAATATCGCTGAGTAGGTAAATTTATTTCAAATTATTGCAAATTATTGGGAAAACTGGAAATCTGGCCCGGCATAATTTAAATAAATCCAAATTTTTTTGGTTAATATATATTATTGCATATATTGCTGTATTATAAGCCTGTTTTAATCTCTGGAATTTATTCTAGCGAACCACGTCTCCTTATCTGTGTAGCCAACCTACCTATATAGGTAGATATGCTACCAATTTAAAATTTTAATCCAATCGGATAATCCGTTATTAGTTAGGTATTAGGCGTGAAAGAAACACCTGTATGGATGTACATGTAACTACATATAATATACGAGTATCATAGGTACAAACTTTCGCATAATTAGCAGGATAATAGTACCAATAGAATTGTCCATAATTTCCTCAATAAAAACACTGGCCACTTTGTACTCGTATGTAAACAATAAAAAAAGTTACCAGGTGCAAGTTTAACCAAAAGTAAAGGTCAAACCACTCTCTCGAAAATTGCAAATCGATGTCCGAGAAAAAATGTAAACGAAGCAGCTGCCGATTCAACATCGATTAGAGAGGAATATATCGATATTTTTATACACTGTCGATTTTCATTTTATAAAAAAAACCAGCTGTGCGAGCCCACGCGGTACAACTTCGTCTGTGTCTGTAATACTTTACGATCTATTCTAAGCCATACGAGTAAATTTAACAAAAAAAATTGGTCAACTCTTTTCGAAGTAATATCATTTTTTTAAAGATATTTTTCTATAAGGCAAATGTTTTAGATTATAATATATAATACAGAATAATCATCGCCCTAATTAAGTTATAAATTATATTAATTGAGGAATAATACTAACCAGTCTCGTAAATTATGTATTGATTAGTTGAATATAGCAGCAGTCGACAGGTTCAAAGTCCTTGAGTTTCCTTTTTGATATAAATTTGTAGGTAATATAAATACATAATAGAAATTAATTAAGCAGCGAAAACAGAAGTAATCTCACGCTCTGCGAGAGTCCAATAAAACTTTTCATAAACTTGTTTTCTACGAGTTACGCAGTCCGTAGTCTGGAGTCTGGAGCAAGGAACTGTGAAAATATTTTCGTAGATTGCCTGAGTTATGAAACTTACCTACTATGGGTCTAGACAAAATGCTCAACTGTTTTGGCTTCAGTTTTTCCCAGTTATACCCTGAGTATTTGATACTAATTTTGTAAATAAAATCTCATAACGACGGCGTGTAGTCCCACATACGTTTCCCTCTTCCACTCAACTCTATCCCGTATCCGTCATATTATCTTCATCCAGTCTCCTAGCCCGCATAGGTACCTATAGAGGTGTACTACATAAGTAGTTTATCCAAACCTTTTAGGGTGTACCCGCATTTCCTCTTTTTGTAATTTATTTTTACCGCTCAAACAAAACTTTCCTGACGCCCATTGAAACGACGAGCAATTCAAAGTTAATCAAATCCTTCCCAAATTTAGCACAGTTCGCAAAATGCGTACAAATAATGTCACAAAAAATTTCTACCTCAGCACCGTGCGGACGTTATCTTTACGGACTGGCCACATTACGGCAATAAAAACTGCCCAAAAAAACAAGGCGCGTGCACACCTGTTGTCTTGGGTCGGACCCAAACATCTGCCGTGGAATATTAAGGACCTGTCAGTGTAAGAGTGCAGGGGGCTTTGGTTATGGAGTTGAAAGACGGTCGCGTGACCAGTGGGAGGATAATATTACTTCAATGAATCTTTATTAGTTGACAAGTTATAAAACTAATTATATTTGCGCACCTGGTTGAATGGGAATATAACTTTAGAGCGTACCTATTTCAGTAGATGTAAAGACTTGACTAATTCTACCAATATTATAAAGGTGAAAGTTTAATTTGACTACATGAGTGTGCACATGTTTTTAAGATAACAATAGCTGAATCGCTGTACAATTTTAGTAGAAATTGAGTAAATGTTCTTGCTCGCAAGTACCGATCGAAGAGACTGTACTTATCCCGTAATGACCAGTACATCGTGACCCTCCCGTCGCGTCGTATAGACAATGTGATGTGACGGCGTCGTGATAGCGGGTCAAACGCCGGGACACTGGACTCCATCGGGTCATAATGTCACAGTCGTGGCCGTACCGATGTCCGGGGCCAGTGTAACAAGACCCGCGACTCCACAGTCCACTCAGTCCACACTGTATTTATGGAACCAGCCCATTACGGAATCTGTAGTCTGATAGGTTGAATATGATCGTCTACAAACTTCAAGGCAGGAATCAACAATCAGCTTTAAAATGTTCAGCCAGCAAATGTTTTTTTCTTATTTTTATATAGGTTAGCCTTTGACCACGATCTCTCGTGATGTTAAGACACGATGCACCATAATATACATATTGCTTTTTTCTATCTTTTTAACCGTTTAGAATTAAGGAGTCCGGCTCGTATCTTCATTAAGAATAAATTAAAAAGGTTATCATGACAAGGTAAAATATAATAACAACTAGCTTACGCTTGCGGCTTTGCCCGCGTGGCAAAATCCTTTCTTACCGGAGGTCTACGTCATAAAACCTATCTGTGTTCCAAATTTCAACCCAACCCGTCCAGTGGTTTAGGCTGTACGTTGATAGATCAGTCAGCCACTCTTTCCTTTTATAATATATTTAGATAAAATTGCAAGAATTCTCTCTCCATAACTGTATATTATTTAATTTAGTTAAAACCTTTTATAACGCATAATTAACGATTGTCAATTGTTATAATGTCTTCGAATAGTATTACGAACAGGCGATGATCCTAGTCCAACAAAGCCACCCCATCATTAGGGGGTTTAATTAGCCACTTAACCTGATCCCGTATCAATTACATAATCGCGCGGCTATTAGTGGTTTCTCGATAGAAAAGGGTCAGTTGGTGGTTGCGTTATGCGTTTGAGACTGTTGGTTGATGATTGATGGTGTCATTTGTCATTTATGGTTGCTAATTTATTATTTTTGGGTGCTGCTGTGTGCTTTTTTTACGTCAAAAATTTGTTTTTTGGGGCTTAGGTTTTGAACTCCATGTTACACTCTAAATACACCAGGTTAAACACTTGAAAAAATATTATTATGTAGATAATATAGGTACTCATACGGTAGTGTATAATTAGTTTGTAATAATTCTAATACCTAATTAAATTAATATTGCCGCTCCATGTTCTAAAGTGCTCCACTGTATTTGAATAAATGATTTTTAATTTAGCTTTATAAATCGATTTTCTTAAAGCATAATTTTATTAATTCTACTTTTATGACGTACCTGCACCTTAAAGTTACGAATAAATAATGTAGGTACCTAGTACCTATGTTTAGAGGTATTAAAATATGCTCGAAAAACCTACGTAAAATCTTTCATATCACGATCTAGCGTAGTTCTAAACTCTATAGAATGAATGATGACCGGACCACCTAGGTAGGTGATTAGTATGATTGATGGCTGCCATAGTAATATGCAGCTGTCGACAGAACTCGAGGTTTACTCCAATTTACTTTAATGTCCCTTTTATTTAACAACTCAATCTCGAATGTTGATTTAATGGTTCTTTTTTAGGTAATTTTTGTGATGATTTTAGGGATTGAGACTTGATCATTTACCTACTTTGTCAAATAATGCAATCAAAGAATACATACCTATGGGTACAGTAGAATAGGCACTCCACACTTCTACTGAACGACATCACGTTCCAGGAAATAATATATAATGCAGTTAAAGGACCGCATTGCATTTTCCAGTATAAGTTGCTTGTCTGTTGCGAACTTTCTTTAGATGATCAAAAGGACCACAGTATTCACCTCTATACCTAATTAATTCAAAACAAATCAAATGAATTAAATCAAATAGACTACAATTGAGAATTGCAAGCCAATTTTACAATTATTTACTTCTATTTTAAGTCTAACACCAGACTATATTTACACATAAATTACTTTAACACGCGAAATTAATAGCAAATAAACTTCATGCCAGCTGCCAGTGTTATGACATGATATAATTTCAGTCCCAAGTATCCAAGCGGGTAATGTCTTCCTTCAAGAGAGAGGATGTTATTTCCTGAGTCTGCAAATACATTTTCCTTTGGTGTAAGGTAGACGAATTTAGCCGTGACGGGAAATGCGACCATTTCTCGGGAATTAACGGTTATCATGTGCGCGGAAGTCTTAAAGAATCAGGTTCAAGGAGTTTCCATAATATCTACCTACATCTGCTTCCGATCAAAGTGCGGCCTAAAATTGAATTAAAAAAGTAAAGGAGTTCAAGCTCGATTTTTCCCTGGCTCCAATAAACCTGGAAAAGTTTACAATTCGTCCTTTTTGTTACACGTAGGAAAGTTAGATATGAATATCCTTAATTACAGAAAACAGTTATTACTGCAAGAAATAAAAGTTCAGTTGAATTTAACTACGTGTTAGGTTTCATTTTAAATTACTGCCATAACACATTATAATAAACTTCATAGAAGTTTCCATCGCAATAACACAATGCCATAATTCTCCAGGTCAATAAAACTTTACAGTCCGTGCTAATGGTCGCAAAACCCGTAGAACTGCACTGGCACCATTAGTCATGGTGTCTATTACTTCCCAGGCCATCAAGCCAGCAGGTAAGTTACACAATACACCGTAACGACTGTAGATTAGACAATAGTTACTACAGAATTATTATTCATAGTAAATTCTCCTAGCTACTCTTCAGTATTCTGTGAGGGCGTTCTAGGAAATGCTTCACCGGATCTTCGAACGACCTGACGCATTGCCGGCCTACTCGTAGAATTCCGGTTCGGATAGTGTTAGGTTGTATATTGATTTCGAAATGTACCTACTGGGAGGTCAGTTTGATGTTTGTGACTCGTCATATAACGGAATTGCCAGGTTTGTGTAACTGTGACGAGACGTGACGTTACCATTGGGTCACTCAGAAACTTGTTTCAGTTGATTTTCTTATCGTTTTCGCTTCGAATGACGAATACTTGACGAAATAACACTTGTCCATCATCTATATTCTCGAGTTTATCTTATTTCTCGCTGTACCTGCATTGTAAGAGATAAATTAAAGTCAGTTAGTCGTTAGATCATGTTGCTTGTCTTGCCTTGGTAACCTGTAACTGCTATTAGTTTGGCCACACAACCTAGAGGTTAAAATGTTGGACTGCGAAGAGTTTTGGGAAACTTTGTGTAACGTGTGAAGCTTTTGGGCTAGTTGAAGCGACGATACTCCTTCGCTACACTACTTCGGTTCAAGGGATGAACATTATTTATTAGGATAACCACTTTGTATCTCGAATATGAAAATTTATTACCGATTACCCAATTTCAGCAACCTAGTGAGAAATTGTTATTGTATCCTAGAGTTGCTGGTGTGATAAAGTGCGTAATATAGTTAGGGTTATGTTACGTACGGTAGCTCGGCCGCTTTGTAACGAGACACCTCATAACCCGCCCGCAGCCGCAGCCCAGTTTATGACGCGAGGTGTGATTACTGGAAGGTGTGGGCTGGATTGGTGAAGATAACGAAGGCACCTTTAGCTATTTTACAACGTATGTAGATGGCGTTAAAAATATAAAGAGAATTACAACGGATTTGCTGTTAAGACCATCTAAGCTCCAGCTTAAAGTCTTTAAAGCTATTAAACTTACTACTAGCCACACTATGACCGTAGATATCAGTAAAAGCTGAGAAACGAGAGTGTAGATGAGTAGAAGTTTTCGTTAACAGTTCGCCATGTTTTTGTGGGCGCTTCATACTGAATCTTCGCGCGAAGCTTACGATAAGAGTTTGTGGGCTAATCGTGGACTAATAGTGGTGGGATTGAAGATCGTTGAGGTGAATGAATGTAGTGACAGTTTACAACTAGATGAAGTTTGGTACCAATAGAGGATCGTCTAGATTCCAGATCGTCAGTCTATAGGCAAGGTAACTAACTTAAAGTTGTCGCATTTATGAGCGAGAATCCGCAAAACTTTAGTGTAGGGTCGACGATTGTACAATAAAAGGTAGATCTACATCGTATGTAGTAGGTACTACAATATTTTTGAATGGTTATGGCCTGACGATGTAAATTACATTTAAAGCCTGAAAAGGGCTTTCCGTTGCTAAATGGCGAGTCGTTGGCGATGGGACCCGATTTTTGGTTCTGCTCTTCTCTGCTGTTTACTACGTCAAAATTTTGTTTGTTCATGCTATCTTCGATATTCGGTGTCATGAGTTGTGCTTACTCATTACTTCCTAGAAATATAACCTTGCTCTAGGTTGCAAGTTGATTGTTTGTGGACTAATAAGATTACAGATAAGAGGGATTCCACTAAGGTCTTGTGTTCAAGCCATGAGTCACTGATCTTGATCCCATAACCATCTTGGCTGTAGTTTCAAAACAAGTTCCGTTTCGTCACAAACCAACCTCTTAGTGACTCACGCGCATTATTTTTTTTTTAACGAATTTTAGTAACGGCCAGTAAGATGAATGAGGTTTTAATGAATCATTGTATTTTTTAAGGGCTACATCTGTACAAATGTCCACCAAAAACTGATTTAACGAAACACGAACTTTAGCGCTAACGATGGCCAGTGACCCTTATTTTTTATCATGAATCAAGGTCAATGACATTTAGTAAACACCACCCTACTGACCCTACCTTCAAATTATAAGTCATTTAACTTTTTTAACATATTGATACGTGTCATGCTATGTTGTAGGAAAAATAGGCAAAACCTAGTTTGTGAAAAAAACTAGGTGTAGGTAGGCAGGTACCTCTACCTACCGATCAGGTAAAATCAAAGCCCTATTATAAGTAGGTGTAGGTACACATGGAAGGGCATCCTCGTATCCATTAGAAATACATTAATTAAAATATATGAAGCAGGGCTCGATCGTAATTCTCCCAGGGAATCGTCCTTTCTGGTGCGCAGGACAAGTTTTGTCACATTCCCAAGTTTCGAGTCCTGCCTCTGCCACGCAAAAATGCGCGCAGCGTTTAATGATATTAGAAAAATAATAATAAACCCCAGGGTAATAAAACACTACCATCATCGTCGACCTACCAATAATAGCCCTGCTGGGATCGCGAATTTTAAGCGAGGGCTGCGGCAAACGGCAGGACCCATTTGCGCTCGCATTTATTGTGGGGCGGTGTACCCCGCGACGGGAACACTTGCATTCAATTCTCCACGATAACCAAAAATATTCTTTCATTAAAAAACCACAATATAATATAATTTTCATTCATACATACCTTAGAATAAGAAAAAATCGGCCCGATGTATTGATCACATGTGTATGTACACAAACCATAAAAAAAATCCAACACAGGCAAAAAATCACATAAACTGCATTCTGCTTTGAGTTTACTAGTGAGTAGAGTTCTTTAACAATTCAACACAATATAAAAATACCACCACTTAAGTTAAAATCCAAATTCACAACAAAGTTTCATGAAACAATCACACGACACCACTCTCGTCAAATCTACTGTGCGACTGAATGATATGAACGAAAAACTGGCTAGGAAACGCAGCTGTGAACGAACATGAACGAACGTCGTACAATGAATGAATCATTAACCAACTTCTTCTGTGATTGGACAATAAATTGTGAGACGTATTGTACACCTAGCGCCATCTGTTGATGTAATTTTCAAGTTTTAGTCCTGCCATCTGTGAGCGACTAGCTAAAACTTTAGATCCTGCCCTCTGTGGGTGAGCAGTCTAACTGCGCTATTTATTTTATCTATGTTAGCTTTGTTTTACCTGTGGATGCAAAATGACTTGATGCTAACTTCACGCTGTTATGTAGTCTGTATCATGTTTGTCAGTTGTCAGTGCGTTGACCTGTCAGTTTGTCATTTTCTCATACGTCAAAAATGGAGGAGGAACGTCTTTTCGACGAGCGAGTTTCTATTAGAGAATCTGCTCGTCCTCTAAAAAAATACGGCAGTACATGCAACCACATGAAGAGGAACGAAGAATACATCAAGCATGTGATGGCAAAAGGTGATACCCTGCAGGGTATCGCGTTAAAATATGGTGTAACTGTAAGTGTGGATACTTCGCATTTAACTTGTTATTATTTTCATTTAAATGCTTCTATTTCATAAAGGAAAAGTGTAAAGAGTTCATAACTTGTTGTAGATGGAGAAGATACGGAGAGCGAATCGTTTATTCGCTACGGACAGTTTGTTTTTGCGGGAGTATCTATTGATACCAGTGACCAAGGAGTCTCCTTTCTACGAGAATGGAGAGCGGGTGACGGAGCCCGCGCCGCCCAGTCACCGCGCCTCTATCGGGGGCATGCCGACGCGGGGCTTCTCACCGGGCAGCCCTGACGAGAAGAAGACATTTGACGAGTTTCTGACCAGACTAGACTCTTCATTAGCTGACATCAAGAAACATGTGGAAAAGACGAAGGAAAATAGCGAGTGAGTACCTACAAACACTAGCTTACTCTCTGTAATCTGTGATACAACTGTAAACTATCATACAGCATACCTATGTGTATCTCTTTTATGTCCTGAGCCACATATTATGAAAAATTTGGACCCAATTATTTCTACAGTTTTTACTGACCTAACTAAACCTACCAGACCTAAACTTCATCACATTAAAACTTTGAAATGATTAGGTATATTTAAATCCTGTGACTGATTGAAAAAATATGATATTGCTTCCCTAACCTTTTCTACTTAATTAATAGTAAGTGCAAGTTTTTGATCTTGATAACCAATGTTATCAACCAACCAATGTTAGAACAAATGATCTTGAATTTGCATCATTCATATACCAATGTAAAAAAGGTATTTATTAGAAAAAAAATTTGCATTGTGTAGTTGCTGATTGAAAGGATCATTAAATATTATGCCTATATAAATAATACAGCTGTAGGTATACATTGAAAAGGATAATTAGTTATATGGGCATAAATAATTATCCTATTATATTGAATAATAAATAAATTATACATTATAAAAATAATAAAAATAAAAATGTGTTTATTTTTCAAAAACATCTTACAATAATAAAGTAGGTACAGCAAATACTTAGATACAGTGCTGTAGTCCCAACCACACCTGAAAGAAAGAAACCCTCGCTCCCTGAACTAAGTAACAACTTGTATCTCAGGTAATAAGGGCCCTCACAAGCAGGAAGCGGCAAGACTATACAGCTCTGCTTACAAAGATCGATATATTTAAAGTAAATTAGTTGTGTATCTACTTATACATACTTAATTGGTGCTCCTAGAATAGGTTCATTAAAACCTGTGTATAGAGCACCAATAAAATTTATTAAAATTATTAGTTTTTAAGTATGAACTGCCGTTGATTATATAACAATTATACATACTATGAACCTATAGTATAGCAGTGGAACATTGTTATTGTGCTCTATATAAATTTCTATTACTTGACTCTATCTATGAGGATAAATAAGATTTTCCTTATAAAAATTACTTGTTATAACTATAGACATGGTCTATGAATACTCTATTTTTCAAAAAGACTGATGTTATTGCCTCTGGGTCTATCTACTCAGCCCATATTTACCCACTGCTGGATATAGGCCTCCTCATGTTCACACCACACCTTTCCGATCATGTCCGCACATCTGGGAAGTTCAGTCAAATCTTTTAAAGAATATTGACAACTGGTTGTTGCATAATTGTTATCAAATTTAATATAAAACCTATAATAAAACCTAAATCTCGGATCACAGTGATTGTTAAAAAAGTACTGCAAATCAGGTTGATTATTTTTATTAATTTATTTAGTGTAGGTATATTTGGTAGGCCTAAGAATAGGTCGTAAAGTATTTTACGACATACATTTAAAAAAAAACAAAAAAAAAATCGGACATACATTTATTTATTCATTGAACTTCACACAAACACAATTTTCTCAGTACATTGGCTTAGTACAGAATCTAACAGCTGAGGTCTATAACACTCTAAACTTTCATTATTTTAAATTATATTAATTTTAATAAACTAAAATTAAAATAATCAGGGAGAATTAAATAGAATAGAAATACTCTTTATTGTGATCAATACCTATAACAAAATATACTTAAAATTACTATGACAATATTATAAGACCTTGGCCCACAACTGGCGGCCTTATTGCTCAAATCGATCTCTTCCAGGTCAATCAACCTTTGGCCAAATACATTTTCTTATGAAGAGTAAGGGTAAGGTACGAAGTAGGTAGATTTTTTATACAACGAAGTAAGAAGACGAGCAAGACACTCTCCTGATGGTAAGAAATAATGCTGCCCATAATTAGCACAGTGCTACTCAGTGCACTGTGCCATCACTTCTAACTTGAGAATAATAAGATGTTAAGACTCTTTAGCCCAGTAATGTCACTAGCTACAGTGCCCTCCTACCACAGTAATGTTTCCACATTGTTGCTCAGGCGGTAGAATAACTGACACTGTTGGGGTACCCACCTAGTCGACCTCCTGCAAAAGAAGTCTACCCCCCCGAGGTAGTAGGTAGATACCTACTTACACCGGGGTGTAAGACTACCTACTATGTCGTGATGATTAAAAGTAACATGAGCTGGGGTCTATTCAAGTGGGTTTCATATAGAACAGTTAATAAATTTTCCTTATATTAAACATATAAAATAATAAGGCTACACAGCACCCACTCACTGATAACATGATAACACTCAGACAGTGTAAACAAATGCGAGTTCAGAAATTGCTCTTGTGATAACTAGGTTTGTGTAATTATTGATAACAATATACAATATTTGGTGTTTATTACTTGAAACATGCTTCGAGCTAGTGAACTTAGATTATAGCTATCATTTTATAGTATTACTAGATTATGCTGTATATTTGCTCCATTTTAGAAAACCTTAGCCTATACTGTGTCTTAATTAAAGCCCAATCTTATTAGCTTATGAAAAAAAATTTTTTTTTTTAATTTTCTAATACTATTTTTATTGGTACTATCCAATTGGTACTATTACCTACTGTTTCTATATTTCGTTGTGTTCCTAAATAATTGTACTTTATTATGTTGCACCAATAAGGAGTTATTTATCTTTATCTTGTCTAAATAGTCACTGCCCTGTGGCTACACCTAGGTTTAGTTAGCAAATCTTAGGTGTCGGTCACTTGAAACAGTGTACATAATATTGTTATTTACACAAACATATAAAAATGGGTGGAAATAAACATTGTCGCAAAATATAGGGGAAATAAATAATGTTATAGAAAAGAGATCACATCATTAATAACTGTTTATCGATCGACGTGGCGCCTTTCTCTAAATAAAAAAAAACAACTGGTTGCAAAAACATTTTTTTCACCAACTCATTTCCATAAAATACTGGCCACATAAAAACCGGCTACAACACAAAACGGCAAAACATCTAATGAATTATTTTTTGTGGGAACTCGTGACCTGAGTGAGTCAAGGTCTGCGCGAGCGCATGCACCGCTTTCTACGAGTCATATGACTTTATGGCTGGTGCTTTTCATTGTTTACTTCAATGTAGGTTTTAAAAAAGCCTTTCGACTTCCTAATACATGCGAATGTTTGGATGTGTGCGTGTCACATTTTCACTTTTCAGGTCTAAACGTCTCGACCGATTGGACTGATTTTTTTACTTAGATCCTATAATGACACTTAGGTAGGCTGCTTTTCAGCGTGTATAACCGCTAGACACAGTAAAGGAAAGATTCCGATGAAACGAAATTGTCATTTTCTGAAGTCGGTGGAATGTGGAAATTTTATTTTTGAAAGTAAATGGTAAATGTATTATTTACCTTCTTAGTTCTAGTTAAAATTTATGAGGCGGAATTTTTAATAGTTTTTTATTTTTTAACGTTTATTGAGCGAATCGAAATATGAACGTGCGCACGAAGTGACGTACAAGTTTGGGTCGTAACATATATTTATTTAAAGGATTTTAACAAAGTCAATTAGTTATCATCTTTGCAGTAGTTAAAACGTCATGATGTCACGCCATGTGTGCTACTCCTCTGCTGTATATAAGTCTGCTCTTTGTTGTTAATCTTAAAGCCGGCCTCGACTTGTAAAATTTGCGCTAAATGTCAAAAAATTCCAATGAAAGTATATCAAATGCACTTTTTGACCTACATGATGCTACATGATGCTAGTGTGATTTTTTTTACTCCTTTCCCTGCACGGTTGTCTGGAAGAGATCGCTTTTAGCGATAAGACCGCCAATTGTAACACCCTTGTATACTATGTAACAATATTTTTAAGTTTTTTGTTTTGTGGAGTTTCAATAAAGAGTTGTGTATTGTATTGTATGCTACGAACATTTGCGCGATATGTAGAGACGATGTTAAAACTCTTTCTTTTTGTGCTGATAGCATGGTCTCTCCCATATTTTTTATTTTTTATTTTAATACTAGCAGTCCCGCGCGCACTTCGCTGCGCCTAACAGAAAATTAGCAGTGTTACTCTACTATACGTATTATGCATGTATTATACATATAAACCTTCCTCTTAAATCACACAAGAAACCGCAAAAAAATCTGTTGAGTAGTTTTAAAGATCTAAGCATGCATAAGGACTATAAGGACAGACATACACGGGAGGCGACTTTGTTTTATACTAATGTAATGATTTCAAGAGCAAAACTGGTTTCTGATTCATAAATTTACCGTTACTATAATAATAGTTATAAGCAACAATGGCAAGCACGAGTGTACTAATCTAAGGCAGAATGGAAAGAAAAAGTGAATAATATAGTACCGGTTCAAGTTGATTACGACCTCATAAAAACTATCAAAATTAAATCATTTAGCAGACCGTGAGCTGTTAGGCTATTTTACAGAGATCTCAATTAATGCAGACGAAGTCGCTACCGTAGTAAAAATATAGCTATATTATGTCTGAGTGGTCATATCTATAGAAATAGAATAGAAAACTCTTTATTGCTCACGCAAATACAATAATATAGCTTAGAACTAAGATTACACAGAAATAAGTGTTACAATTGGCGGTCTTATCGCTAATAGCGATCTCTTTCAGACAACCAAGTATATTAATAGTATGACCGAACTTTAAGAGCGCTTCCACACTAAATCCGATCCAAAGCCGTGAGATGTTGGTTTGGCGAAAGCAGTCACATTTTGTATAGCAGCTTACACATATTAGAGTTAAGAGCCATCCGATTTCTGACCTTCGTTAATTCATAATCCTTAAGGTTTAAAGTTGAAAGTATTGATGTTATTTGACACATAATATTGTAATCCAACTTCAGTGCAGTGCCATTTTCATTAAAATCGACGGTCTTCGTGAAGATATAAATTAATATTACATATAATTTATTATCTCGTGTGCTCACATTTTTGAAAACGAGATTGTGGCCAGTTTATTTTTTTCGGACGCCCATAAAAGGTTTGGATGAACTGTGTGAAAGACGATATGGGTGCAAAGGGAGTGGATGAAGATTTGTCGGATGATAGAGTAGAATGGAGGAGAAAAACGTGTTGTGCCGACCCTACCTAGTGTGGGATAAGGGCAGGAAGATGATCACTTGTTGCCTACATAATGATGTTACTCTTTTATGATCTTTTTGCTTACATAACAGTATCCAGCTCAGTTGATTTCAAACTTTTAACACAGTCTCGGCCACGGTTGATTGTGCCACGGATCGTAAAAATGAATTCACATTTCGTATTATGACTTGTCCGAATAAAATGCAGTGTATAAATACTCGGGCTGCCTAGATCTTTGCAATGATTTTGCAAAATGAATGAAAAACAAATTTGTTTTTTAATGAAATTAGGTAGGTACGTGATTTTATTGTGTGTTTATTTGTTATTGTTAAGACAGCCAATGCGACTTAGGACAACCATGACGTCACAAGTCACAATGTTATGACTAGGAGTCGACCAAAATTACGGAGAAAATAATCTCCATTTAATATTTTAAACTTATGGTCATTTTAGAATTTATTTACGCCGCACAGATAGTTTAATAGGATATTTGATATGCAAAAAAATATCGAACTTTATATTTGGTTCCAAAAATACCTAGAATATAAATTAATATTCTGCAATTTAAAAGTTCGAATTAGATCATAGATCTGATAATATCTTTCTTAGATTTTAATCAAGTCTACGGTAAAAAACAGGTCGACAACGATGAACTCGGTTATTTACATAATCTTTTACACGCGGTATAATAATAATATAGCTGGCCGCAGGGCAGCTTATGGCGAGCTGTTGGGGAGTAGCGACCCCACGGACCCGAGTGCTCCCGGGGGAGGATTCTGTTCCTCATCTCTGGCTTGCCTTCACCGGCCGGCCGGAGTGAACACTGACGAGGAACAGTCCCCCACCTCTGTGCTTGCCTTCATTGGCCGGCCAGAGTGGAGTCGCGAGAGCTGCACGCTCGGAGGGAGGATGTGTGCACATATTTCATGGTCAAGATTATAATTTTATTCTCGGCGCTCTCAGCAAGCTGCTCGCGCACTTATTATTAAGGATATTTGAACTTTCTAACTGTTCAGAGCGAGCTAAACACTCACTTTTCGTAGTAAAAATTACAATATTTTTGCCCGTCTGCACCTTGGCCCCCCCAGAACCAAATCCTGGATCCGCCAGTGTAAATGGGGGAGGAAACTTCTAAATTCGCCAAAAGCGTGAGCAAACCTCTATTAAAATTCAATTACGAACTAGCTATTAAATTAAATTACAAGAACGTTTTGCGGACTCACTCAGGGTTCTGTTCACTTGAATATATAATAAGACTAGCTGCCCCTAGCGGTTTTACCCGCTGTACTGTAGCCTATGTGTTATTCCAGGGTCTTAGCTAACATTAAGTAAGCACTTAAGAATTCAATTTAAGTTTGCTTTTGTTTTGTTTTATTTAAATTTTAATTAATTTTCCTTATGAAACTTTGTCAATGTTATGTGTTTCACAATTGTCAAATGAATCAGATCAACGACCCACCATGTTATATTCATATCACCTAAATTATAATTCATTTGATGTAGAAATACTTTATGCAATAAATAAATAAATAACACTGTACCAAATTTCAGCTCAATGGGCCCACCCGTTTAAGCGAGAAGAAATAACAATCAAAGATAATCACACACTTTCACATTTATAATGTTAGTGTGTTATTAGTAGTGTTATGATGTTATTAGTGTGATAATATAAATACAGAAAAATTAAACTTACAACAAAATAAATAAAGCTAATGTTAATAAAGTTAATGTCTAATCGCTCAAAGCGATCTCTTCCAGACAATCGTTACATGATATCATAATTATGTTATCGTTTTTCTGAGATACTGCTAAATTCCTATCTAAATGCTGAACCAGCCGTACTAAACAAGTGTAAAGTTCATGCGGCTAATGGTTTACGCTAAAGAAATGTACGGGTATCATTTCCTTTTATAGCGTTACCCTAAATCATTTTGCACTTGTCTTTAGTCTCGTGCCAAGATTTCAAATTGTTTCCACCTTATTCTGTTAACTACTAAGGTAGGTATAAAAAGTGCATTATAGTCTAGGCTAGGTTGAGTATTAGATAAGCTAGTCTAAACAGCGTAGGCGTTCAATCTACCGTCAGTCCTTGAGCTATAAGGTCACATACACCGGTTTATTTTTGCTTAGGTTGCGAAGTCATTTCAGGGCCTTTTAACTTCACCTTAGCATATAATAAGTACTTCATGTATTTTCCTAAGGCACTAGAACTCATCAAAAACAAATAAATCTTCCAGTAGAAAAATACGTTCATTTCTATATTAGCTTCACAGTTATGTTCTCTCATTGGACTCACGATTCTCATCGGATTCTAATCAATATATTGTTGTAGGTGTAGATAAATAGTTACTGTAAAAAAAAAAAAAACATTAATTTACTGCAGAATTAGTTCCCAAGATAAGGCTAATCAATTAAATTGGTTTGATGCTCGCCGAAGACGTTCTCTCTCCAATGTCAAATACAATTGGTATTGTTCAGAAAATTCTTGCAGTGTTTATCCTTGCTCCCGTTGATTCTGCATCAGTATTCAGTATAATGTTAGGTTCAAATTCTGTGCCGAAACTGACTTTAGCTGGGCTTCAAATATCAAGTATCAATAAGCTTGAAAACTTTTGAATCTCATCCATTTGCCATTTATATCTGGTTGTCTACGTGTTTCAGAAAGCACATGAAACTGTAGTTCCCAGTGATCCCTTGTGTGATATAATTTATAAACCTATAAATTGTGATTTGACTCTGACAGTGTAAGTAGGGTAACCTGTCCTGTTGCAGTTTAAACCCCAATTATAATTGGTGTCTCGGCGTGTAAATAGCCGAAACACGCGGGCGGGGAATGGTTTATTATTTTTTATGCGTTGTCTAAAGAAAACAAATTATGTATCTAAAATTGCGGTGAACAAGGAAAGTCACAAAGCAGGCGCTTACCTTCACTCTCCAGGGTATCCAGCTAGGCTTCAGGCCGACCAGTAGAAAGCACTTTGCACACACTGCAGTCCAAAAGTCCACAAACCACTGCACGGGGATCCCCAGAGCGAGTATTCAGGCAAGCCGTACACGGCGCGGCGTTAAAATAAGATTGCGAAAAATATTGTGATAAACAGGCGATGATAAAAAGAATTTTCACAAGGCGCGATTTTTTAAGAGCGACGTGCGCGGTTGCTGCATGTAGCAGCGAGCGGAGCGGAGCGGAGAATGTTATGTTGTCGCGTGCAACCGCGAGCAGGGCGGAGCGGAGAGTGTTATGCACATTGACCAGTGCACCACTGCGTCGGTCAAGCAGCGTCACTGACAGCTCCTTAAAGTGTCAGTCAAGCGTCGCCCCGTAACTTTCCAGTTTACCGCATAAATTGCATAGATGGCATTACTAGTAAATTAGGGACAGTATATGTTATTTGACTATATAAGAATTTATATCTCCTAGACAAATAAATAAATTAAAAAGGCATTTGTGCTTCACCATGCTCCCCGCCTTGAAAGGTCGCACGGAACTTTCAACACAATGCGAAAGTTAACTAACATAAGTAGGCTAACTTATTGTAATGTTACGCGGAATAAAATAAAGAAACTAAGCGAAATAGCGATTATAATTTGCGTATGAAATAAGATTGATCCTAAACCTAACTAAATAGAAAATACGAGTAATTATTGCGTAGGAATTGGATACAACTTAATGATGGGGCGTTTGTAAAGACCGGAATTGGTTTTAACCATCGCGACACGAGCAATGTTATCGGTACCCTTAAAGACCTCGGTAATAATGCCTAAGGGCCAATTGAGAGGGATAGAATTCTCTTGCTCCACGAGCACCACGGTTCCAACTTCAACGGGTTTATCAGCGGTTGCCCATTTCTGACGCACTTGCAAAGTGTGCAAGTATTCTACTCTCCACTTTGTCCAGAATGATTGGACCATGCTGTCCAACAAGTGTTTGCGGTCTACGAGATTGAGACGCTGTTGAGACAAGTCAGGGGCAGGGAGATACTGCAGCGGCGTAGACATCAGAAAGTGAGCGGGCGTAAGCACCTCTGGGTGTGGATCCGAAGACAGAACACACAGAGGGCGCGAATTCATGATGCATTCAATCTGTGCTAATACAGTCTGAAGCTCCTCATAAGTGAGAAGTTGAGTACCGACCACACGGTATAGGTGCGTCTTCAGACTCTTAATATTTGACTCCCATATTCCACCGAAATGGGGAGCTCGAGGCGGAATCGTCTTCCACTCGATGCGTCGCGATAAAAGCTCATTAGAGAGCGCGGATTTGAAATTCGAACTCAACAGAAAACTATACAGTTCATCTAACTGAGCCTTTGCTCCAATAAATGCGGTACCATTGTCCGAGTAGAGACAGGACACTGGACCACGTCTGGATATAAAACGTTTGAAAGTCGCTAAAAACATGTCCGAAGTCAAATCAGAAACCAACTCGATATGGACAGCTTTCGTGACAAGGCACACGAACAAGCAGATATAGGCCTTCTGAGAGCGTTGGCCTCTACGTCGTGAGAGCGTTATGCGAATTGGGCCGGCGTAATCTACACCGGTGTGCTGAAAAGCTCCTGCCTCCGACACACGGTACGCAGGGAGATCAGCCATCATTGGCGTTGGATGCGTGGGATTAACCCTAAAACAAGTGTTGCACTTGCGTAATTTAGAGCGGATGACAGTTCTGGCATCTAATATCCAGAAGCGTTGGCGTAAAATGGACATAAGAAGTCCAGGACCAGTGTGACAATTGACAACGTGATAATGCTGTATAATCAAGTCAACAACATGGTCATGTTTGGGGAGAAGAATCGGGTGTTTTACATCAAAGGGAAGATCAGCTTTAGAAAGCCTTCCTCCAATCCTCAAGAGACCTTCTTCGTCTAAGAAGACGGCCAAGTTTCGAAGCTTATTTGAGGGGGGTTTGCTCGATTTGATGAGCTTAATATCATCAGCGAAGTGTACAGATTGGACAGCAAGCAACAACAAGTGTTCCGCAGCTGTCAGTCCTTGAACAGAGCGAGGTTCGAAGTTAAGCTTCGGTCGCGTGAATTTAAGCACGTAAGCTACGATGTGTAGTAACTTTTCCCAAGACGAGGTGCGAAGAGCCAACTCGTACAGAACTGGTTGATCTAAGCGAGCGGTGGTAGCGAGTACGTTAGTCTTAAGCTCAGGAAGTTCACTACAATTGGTGGGAGCGAACGGTTTGATTGGCCAATCTTCGGGAGCACTACGCATCCACGAGGGGCCATTCCACCAAAGATCGTGCGATACAAGTTGCGCAGGTAGCATACCACGTGATACACAATCGCTGGGATTCTCAACACCAGCCACATGGTAGAAATTTTTAGCGGCAAGATTCTCTTGACATTGAGCGACACGATTGCTCACGAATATCGACCAACGATGTGGGGAAGAATGAATCCATGAGAGCGCAACCGTGGAGTCAGAGAAAGCGTATATTCCAGCAATTGGAATGCGTTCGGCGTAATTGTCATAAACAGTTTTTACTAACTTTGACATAAGCAAAGCGGCGCATAGTTCTAGACGAGCTAGAGTCGTTATTTTAGTAGGCGAGATCTTTGACTTTGCGCAAAGCAGACGTGTCTGAACTCCAGATGCGTAGGTGCAGTGTACATAGATCACGCAACCTAAGCCATTCATACTGGCGTCACAGAATGCAACAAGGCGCACGACACAGTCTAACTCGACTCCAACATGGCGCGGAATACGCAAAGTGTCAAGCAGAGGAAATTGTTGCACTAAGGCAGCGAAGCGGATGCGAATGTGTTCAGGAGCGGGATCATCCCAGTCACTCTTACTGAGCCACAACTCTTTAATCAGCAATTTGGCATAGAGTATTACTGGAGCGACCAATCCAAGAACATCGAACAATCTAGCGACAACCGAGAGAATATTTCTCTTGGTGCATATTTCGGGAATCTCCATGCGGGTGAAGAAAAAATCATCTCGACATGGATCCCATGAAAGACCTAATACTTTCGAGGAGTCGTTCCCGACATCAAACTCGAGCGATTCGCGATGTGAATCTGGTAGATTGTCTAATACGTCAAGTGAGTTGCTAGTCCATTTTACCAAGTCAAAATCACCCAGCTTGAACAAAGCTATCAGATCCTGTGACAAGCGTTGTGCGGTTTCCACATCAGGGACGGAATGAACTAAGTCATCCATGTAAAGTCTGGTTTCAGCAACTTTAGCGGCTTCTGGGTAATGCGAACCCATGTCAGACGCGAGCTGTCGCACAGTGCGCATAGCTACATATGGACTTGATTTCAAGCCGAAAGGTTGCCTATTGAAGGCGAAAGCGCGAATATTCTCAGCGTCATTGAAGCGGAATAAAATTTGTAGGTATTTACGCTGATCATCAGGGACACCTACGCGTAAGTACATCGACTTTATATCAGCGTTCAAAGCGATTGGAAATAAGCGGAACGACAAAAGCAGCAAGAATAAATCTGCTTGCAGGTTGGGACCTATATACAACACGTCATTGAGAGACAAGCCAGTGTGCGTTTTCGCACTAGCGTCCAAAACGATACGCGGCATAGGTTTGTCAGGGCGAACTACAGCGTGATGTGGTATAAAATAACCATTAGCGAATGATTCTGAGTCATCAACAGGACTGAGGTAACCGTTATCTATGTAATCTTGAATTACTTTGTTGTAATTTTCCCTTAAATCAGGTGACTGGCGAAATTTCCTTTCCAAAGATGTGAAGCGACGAAGAGCGACAGCATGAGAGTTACCAAGTTCCGATGGATCCCTACAAAAAGGCAACGAAACAGTGTAACGTCCAGAATCATCGCGCGTCACAGTGGACGTAAAAATATTTTCGCATTCAGTCTCTTCGGGAGACAAATAGCGCTTGGTGGGTACTTCCTCAAGTTCCCAGAACCTTTGAACCATATCATTCAGAGCGAGTGCAGTAAAGGACGCAGTAGGTACAACGTCACTGCGCGGATAATCACCCATTAGTACATATCCGAATGTCGTCAACAAAGCGGGTGGGACACGTGGGCCACGTTCGACTTTATTCCCCAAGTAAATATACGGGAAGAGTTGAGCACCCAGTACAACATCGATATCTCCGGGGATATTCCAGGTTAAATCAGCGAGCGGTAAGTCATGAAACTCTAAGTTGCGATTCCACTCAATAAAATGAGATGGCAATTGATCCGTAATACAATCCACTACCAACGCGTGGATAGTGTATTTGTGTTCGGGGTAAACGCGGGATTCAATGTCCAAATAAACATACCCGATTATTGGACGTGAACTGGAACCTACACCCTTGACAAAAGAATTACTCAGAGGTATAATGTGTAGATTCAAGGAGCGACAACAATCTGTTGTTATCAAATTATTTTGCGAGCCATTATCAATTAGGCATCTAATCACGTTCTTATTCCCAGCACTATTTTTAGGACGCGCATACACTTGTGCAGTGGACAACAATATAGTCGACTTAGCCTGTGCATCAGAAGCGAGCAATACCGCGGGAGTATGTGGTGACGTCACCGACGGCGGTGGTACGCTCTGACCGGCGAGCGAAGTTGTGTCCGCGGCGAGCGGAGGTACGTCCAGCGAAGGGGAAGACGCGGCGAGCGGGGCGGGAGTAACTGAAGGAACGCTCGACACCACGGGACGTGTCGAATGTACCTCAGTATTTACAATTACTGTATGCGAGCGGGTCTTATCATTTTTACACTCATCACCAAAGTGCAAGAGCGTATGATGGCGTTTTTTACATGTGTCGCAGACAGAGGTCGAGCGACAAGTTAAAAGGTTATGCACGGTGCTTAAACAATTTACACATCCGTGTTTAGATTTTATAAAATCAAAGCGCGTTTTAGCGTTATTAAGATTTTTAAATTTCGCGCATTTATATAAATGCGTGTGATCACTACTTGCGCAACACACACACGCAGACGCGGGCGCCGCAGACGCGGAGCGAGTAGGTATAGGTACCTCACTCGCGACGAACGATTTCGTTTCATGAGCGCGAGAGGTCGCTGCGGGCGCGGGCGGTTTGGTGTTGGAGTAGTTAACAGAACCACGCGGGTTCGATCGCTCTAAAACCTTTGCTTGATCCTGAACAAATGATATCAAATCCTTGGACGTAGGTATTTTAACATCTCTGACCGACAACTCAAAGGCTTGCAAAGTTTGAGTATCAATTTTACGCAACGCACAATGTAATGTTATAAAATCAGTCAGGTCAGGAATTTGTAATTGTTTTAGCGCGGAGATCGAAGCGGAATATTTAGTTATAAAGGAATCTAAACTGTGGGCGGTATGAGTACATGCCTTTGCGTCTAAGATATTATTAAGGTAATGAATACCTAAGGCACGCTCATCTTGAAATTTTTTAATTAAGCTATCCCATATAACATGGTAAGTTTCACCTGTAGGTACAATACCATCAGTGAATTTGCGAGCGTCGTGAGTAAGTTTGCTAATTAAATATTGTACACGCTGCGAGTCAGTCAGCTGTTCGTTAGAGTGAATATTGGCCTTGAAACTCTGGTAAAATATGTTCCAATTTTCGGGCCTGCCGTCAAAACTCGGAATTATTAACGGTTGCAACTTCACTATAGGCGTCGATTCGGAGCGCATTTGCGAATCTGAATCAATTTTATTTCTTACTCTTTTAACTCGATTATATAAATCTTCAAAAGAATCTAAACAAGCGTAGTCGAGAGTTGCTTCGGGATTTATTAAAAGGTTAAGTTTATTTATTTCATCTACAAGCGATTCGTATCTATCCCGTATACTATCTATAGTTTCTGAGTCAGCCATAAAGTCTTCGTTCGATCTCATTGTTTTGTCAAAGGTAGATATTTTTCGAGACATATCATATAATTTATTAATACGTCCGAATAAAAGTTCGCGTTTTTGTAATAAAATAGTTAGCATTGTTTCTGGGCTCGTTTTAATAGACATGTTTACTATTTACTAAAAAACAATCACCGATAAAAACAAATGCTAAGTTAAGATAACAATGTAAACAAATTATGCAAAGTTAAGATAACGATGTTACAAAAAATGCTTGAGCGAGTTCCGAGAACAATGGCTAAATGAGTACCTTATTTGACACAAGACTTGAAATAAATAAAATGGCCACCGACTTATAGAAAATTTTATGTTGCGATATTTTACCAATATTTACGTAAAATACAAATTGTTTACTAAATAATGATGCAATAATTCACTGGTATTTAATATTATTAATGTAAAACAAGTAAAATTATGCAGAAATAGTATAATTTGAGCGATTTATGAGCGTTTTCTTTTTTTATGAAATTTCGAAGGTAGACAAAAATGTTTTATACACAAACTATTTTAGCTATTTCGATGAAAACTAAGTATATTTGAGCGTTATTATCGTGTAAATGAAGTTACACGAATAATAAAATATAGGAATATGCGAAATTTAGATGGGATTCTACCAATATTACGTAAAAACCCAAGGCGTTGTATTGCATTACTAGAACGAGAATTACCTACCAAAATTACGTAGATTCTATAGTCAAATAACACAAATACAAATTAAATTATTGTTCGGTATATAATAGGTATATATCCGGGCTAAGAAGGACCAAAATTATGGTGTCTCGGCGTGTAAATAGCCGAAACACGCGGGCGGGGAATGGTTTATTATTTTTTATGCGTTGTCTAAAGAAAACAAATTATGTATCTAAAATTGCGGTGAACAAGGAAAGTCACAAAGCAGGCGCTTACCTTCACTCTCCAGGGTATCCAGCTAGGCTTCAGGCCGACCAGTAGAAAGCACTGCACACACTGCAGTCCAAAAGTCCACAAACCACTGCACGGGGATCCCCAGAGCGAGTATTCAGGCAAGCCGTACACGGCGCGGCGTTAAAATAAGATTGCGAAAAATATTGTGATAAACAGGCGATGATAAAAAGAATTTTCACAAGGCGCGATTTTTTAAGAGCGACGTGCGCGGTTGCTGCATGTAGCAGCGAGCGGAGCGGAGCGGAGAATGTTATGTTGTCGCGTGCAACCGCGAGCAGGGCGGAGCGGAGAGTGTTATGCACATTGACCAGTGCACCACTGCGTCGGTCAAGCAGCGTCACTGACAGCTCCTTAAAGTGTCAGTCAAGCGTCGCCCCGTAACTTTCCAGTTTACCGCATAAATTGCATAGATGGCATTACTAGTAAATTAGGGACAGTATATGTTATTTGACTATATAAGAATTTATATCTCCTAGACAAATAAATAAATTAAAAAGGCATTTGTGCTTCACCAATAATTATTATTTAACAGTGAGGGAAACAGCTTATGTTGTCTTTAGCATAAGTCAGATAGATAGATAGATAACTCTTTATTGGAACACAGAAAATATTCAGAAATAAACCTTAAAATATAACACAATATTATAATCTATGTGTTACAATTGGCGGTCTTATCGCTAAAAGCGATCTCTTCCAGACAACCGTGCAGGGAGAGGAGAATATTGCTATTCACATGGGTTTGTGGTGTGATAAAATAATAATTATACAGTATATTACAAAGACAGTATTTAAATACTTATCATATATTATAAACATAATAATATAATATACAATAATAATATACATACTTATAATAATAATATAATTTACATACACATAATACCTTATATACATAATATTATATGAGCTTAATAGTCATGTAGATATTAATAACAGAAAAACAAGGTAGATTGGAGTACAGAAATGAAATTATTATGAGATAGATGAATACTTAAATGAAGAAAACAGCTGAAGTTATAACGATAGATAATAAGCTAGAACACGGGACTTGAATATATTTAAAGTAGGAGCGCTTCTAATTTCTACAGGTCAGTGTATTTGAGTAAACCAGTCAAGTTACTAGTAAGAGAATTAATTCCAAAATTCATATACCTAGTATTTGTGTCAGCTAAAGTAGCTCCTCATATTATAATCTGAACAAATACGAGTACAAATAGGATTTTCGGTCGTTGTCCTCGACTTCGTGGCGTTATCACTGTTATCAGTGCTTCTGTTGACCCCCGATGTTCTCGAAACTTCGCCCGCTACATGATATGGTCGAATTAATTTATTTTGGTGTTATATCGACCTTGACTTTGAAAAAGTTTAGGGGATTTGTGTTTAAAACAAGTGAAATTTAAAAAATACTTTTTAAAAACAAGCTTTAATTATTGTTATCATCTTGCATCATAAAGTACTCGTCAAGACGAATCAAATGAGCCCAAACTCGATGGGGTTGCGTTGTTTTATGACAGAGTTCCTATGGTCACCTTCCAGCTCCATCATCAGATCAGCTCGATGTCAAAAATATTGCATTGTCATCCGATTTACATACGCATGCAAATTTTCAGCTCAATTGGAAACCGGGAAGTGGGTCAAATTAAACTTGCAAGATTTGATTACAGACAGACAGACAGACAGACAACAGACAGGTGAAAGTAATATAAAGCTTGTAAGAACGAAGAAGAACTCGTGACTTTAGGAAACTTTGTAAACGATTTCACTTTTCTACAGTCATGACTCATAAAAAGAAAATTAGTTACATTTTTGTATGTAATGGAGTTTATTCATTATCCAAAATGCAAAGGTTTTAAACTTTGAACATATTTTTATATCTTGTTGTTTGTTTCATTAAGCAATTTGAAATGCTTTCTAAGACTTTAAAACTAGCTCCAAGTTATAGTGAAGTCAGAAAGTACTGTTATTTGGTATAATTTAAGTTGGTCTAAAAGTGAATTTCTAAATCTGAATGGTCAACATGAAACTGCGATTTAGAGCGCACTTCATGTGTATCATAATTAATTATTGTGTTTTGCAACGTTGCGAGTAAATTCCATGGTCGTGGCGACATATTGCATTGGTGTAGTGGTATTTAGAACTGCATGTCGCTTCTGCACGAAGAGAACATGAGAGCGGGAGTAACAAGACGAGAGTGAATTGTGGGTAATATATTTTTTTTATTTTGAAAAAGCCAAATATTTATAATCTTTTTAATAGTCAAATAAAAAAAATCTTGCTAAACTTTCAAATCAGATTTTTCATTTCATTACACGAATGTGACATTTAGTACTAGCCCAGTCAATGAGTGCCTAAAAAGGGTATGTGGATCGAAAAGTCGAAAGCAGAAAAACTAACTTAGCAACTTTGTTTGGACTAGTTAGGAGATAAACATACTAAAAGTCCCCACCCCTCCGAGGTGAGCCCGAGGGGGGGGAGGCCGAAGAAAGTCCCATTTTTAGGTTTTTTGCTTATATGTCAAAAACTGTGCGTTGTACCATATTTTGTAGTACTACATTATTAAACCTCATAAAATTTTCTACAACTTCGCCCTTGCCAATTTTTATCTATCTCCAATCGTTGTCCAGCTATGAGCTTCCAAACATGGTCTATTTTGAAAACGCTTAAATTAGTTTTCCATACAAAGTCAGTAAAAAAATTTTACAAATAAAATTTGACCAACTTCTGGTTGTCGTATCATAATGAAACTTTGTAAATGTCTAGAAATCTGATGACAGTTTAATAATCTGGTACCACTGAGCTGATCTGATGATGGAGCCAGGAGGTGTCTAATGAAACTCTTCAATGACTATTAGTAAACCCGTCGAGTTTGGGCACCCAGAATCCAGAACGAATGTTTTTAGGATCGTAGAGCGCTAAACTTAAAATAAGTTTCTTAAATTTGTCGTGTATGTGCTTGTGGATTATGCGACAAAATTGATGAATGGCTTTTTAACTTCTCTTCTATGACTCTAAGAAATAACGTTTTAACATTCTCATCATTGGTTCTGAGGCCGTGTTGGTAAATTTACACAGGTGGCAATCACTGTCAGTTGTGTACAACTATGACAACATTTTATTTTTGTTGTCTTATAATTATTGCCACAAGTATTTTTTAAATTAGACGAAACGGCCCCTTATAAAGATTTGTCATCGTGCTCAAATCTTTTTGTTAGCTCGACAAATTGCAACAGAAAGAATTGTTGCAAAGTGGACATCCCACCATAAAGGATACGTATTTTTAGACTTCAAGCGACACAGCGGAGTATTCCAGGCGACAAGCGAATAATTGATAACACTTCCTTTCGTTTTGCAATCACGATGTCGACTTTACACGTTGGTAATAAAGAGCAAATTCAAATAGCAAATGATATGTAAATATGCTTATTTGAACAATCACGATGATCAAATATTTTGTCGAGAGTTGAGTGGCTTTGTGAATATTGAAACATTTCTTTGTGGAAATTCCCTAACAATAGAATAATCGTGTTACTTGATTCAATACCAGATGATCTTTCTTATTTATCCAACCAGAGAAGTAAAGTTGGTAAATTACGTGTTGAAGACAAAGCTATGATAACATTTTGTTTCATTATTCTTAGCAGTACCTATGTCCAAGTATTATTATTGGGGGACCTCAAAAGGACTAAGCCGCTTCGACCATTACTGATATTTTGTGGCAGTCCAGTTGAGTTACAATTCAATGCTTAAATGCTATGTCCAAGTAACTTACAGAATGTATTTTTCTGAGCATAGCACTGCTAGAGTAACTCTTCTAAAAGCCTTAAAGGATTGTCCCATATACATTTCTCGCAGTTCTAATCATTTTACATACCTACACGTATTTCAAATAATTGATAACCACTTTTTTGAAGTCGGTTGTAACTAGTTCACACTCAATTATTTCTTCGAGTAGTTCCTAATGATATGTTTTTCCAAACTAATCCAACATTCTATTGTCCAGTTAGGCTAGAGTTACGACGTTGACGTCATACGAATTCATACTCATGGGAATAGCTGTTTGTGTGACTTTTATACTTGGCATGTTAGGTTTAGGTACTAGGTGTCCATTATTTGTGCCTCGACCTTTTAGTTTTCTATGCCCTTGGACGCTGGCCACATGCGCTGTTTCGAAAACTTATGTGAAAATCGATTGATATCGTTGTCGTGATTTTAGAGTTCGTGTTAATTGCATTTCAATATGCTTATGGTTATGACCACGTCTTTTTAGTAGATTAGATATAAATATAGGTACTAGAAAGAAAAAAGTCCTCGTTGACTTTACTGGACTTTGTCTTTTAAACTTTATTTTAAGATATCATCGAAAGTAGAGGATATTATCCCACCGAAAAGACAGAGAACAACGCTTGAGATTCCAGTTTGTATATTGTTCCAGACTTTACCAATTAATATCAATAAAAGTGTGTCAACAAAATAATTGTCTTGTGTTTAAATTTTAGAAGGAAATGCCGTAGAGTTCTAGTTCTAGAACAAGAGTCTTTTTTTTGTGAAGTTGATGGTAATTCAACCGAGCTTCTTTTGCCTCATCTGTTTATAACTAGCTTTAATAAACAGGGTGTGTTCAGTTAAAATGTTAATGTCCCTAGCCCTTACAAAGTGTTCATATATGGGCCAGTAGGTCATAGATTAAGTGATTACAAAATCGATAATTTCACAGGTTCAGTGACCTTATCTAGAATGAATTAATAACGTTTCTGTCAAGATTAGAAGATTAAGACCTGCGAAGATTTGGTTCTTTGATCGTTTTACCAAAATTGAAACACAACACGACCAACAAAAAAGCATACCAAGATGAGTCGACACGCGAAAGTAACCTGGAAGAAACTGCGACTTAGTGGTCAGTGGCAAGTGGCATTATTAGAAGCTAATGCCCAGCTGTGGACAAATATACATAGATAGATAAAGACCTTAAATAAGAGGGATATAAGGAGTAGATATACTATTATTATAACTATAGTGCTATGTGAACTTGGTACCTATATCTTTCAGTCGCAAGGAATGCTGAAGAAGGCTGAATCGCTATTGAATTTTCCGTGGGTTTCTGTATTTACCAAAACTTGTTGACCAGTAAATGGCGGATACATAAATTTAGACTTGTTTACTGTATACATCCGTCTGTAATACTTCATTTTGGTCAATCTTATAATATACATTTGTATTTTATTTTTAAAGTTTATGGGGGTTTCTTAATTAGCTCGATGTGGGCTCAGGTTAGACATAAACTCGCTCGTATTGGACGACCAAAATTTAATTTAATTTTAAGTTCTTTTATTTAATTTTGAGCACGCGCTCATGCTCATACTTATTATTAAGATAAAGAATGAGGTCTCAAAATTAATTCTTTATGAACATAATATGTATAATGTATTAAATTCTGTTCACAGTAGACAACTCATAATAAATTGACTTACAAGAAATACTACTTAATACTTAAAAGACTAACAGAATTTGCGATAACACGTTTTAAAAAAATGGCAGCCAGTCACTCATCGACTAGCGACTAGCTATATTAATACTAAAACCATATAGTATAAGGTACAGATACGTATTTCATAATGTTTCTCAATCTACTTTTAAACAAGACCTCATAAATTGGTGACATTTTGTCTGCCGGAAACATCTAGTACAGTACAGACGACGTGGCTTTAATATACATGAGGTCCTTATGATTCGCGATGACGTGAATTGTCGTCTGGTGGTTATTAGACCACCAGACAATAGATCCTTGAAATAATTATAATAAGCACAAGGAAACAGATGCTGTTGTACTGCTATACAGTTATGCTGGTACTATTCGAAATCTTATATACTGAGAAGACGGTGGAAGGTTAGCTTCTTAGATAATAAGAAATGCTAGGAGTAGTGCGTTCTTCGTTGTACAGTGACCTAATTTAATGACCTCTATAAAAGCGTGACGAGACTGGTCTATCATCACACAGCGCAACCCACTTTACGAATTAAGGAAATGAAATTTAAATTTGGAATACAGGTAGCTTTAACTGTTGCACTCCATTTTGCATAACCTTATCCCAAACGTCTCCCACTTTCAGATTCGTAAAGGACCTAGAAGAAGGTTTCACCCGGCACCGACCGACAGCTCGGCTGCGTCAGTCGGCGTCGCTCGGCGCTTCCACCTCTTACAACGAGGTGATACCGCCGCCGCTGCCGCCGCCTCCCACCCTGACGCAAGGCCGCCGAGTGGACACCTCGCTGCGGCGGCTCGAGAGGACCCACGACGACCTCTTCCAGTTGTAGCGGCCGAGACAGCGCAGGTATGACTGTAGGTATTCTAGATCTTAGTGTTCTTGAGTGTTGTTATGTGAGCATGACTCCTTCCATGGGACTGGATGCCAAGCCTCTGCCGATTCCCAGTCCTTCGAAACAGAGACGATGCGGGAGTGCCGATGAGTTGTTTTAGAGGGTATACCGTGCAGTCGTCATGCACGAGGAGTCCCACATAATCCAATACCCCACGTAATGCGTTTTCTCCCGACGTGAACAAATGAGTGCTTTATCGTCATCCTTTCATCGTCATATATCATCATCAGGTTAAAGTTCATGTACTGCTGGATATGGACATTTCTGTAACGTCACTCAGATTAGCTTTTCGGCTTATCCAGTCTCCCAGCGACCAGTCGATTCCTCTGTTACTTTCTAGGCCAATTATTTTTCTCGTCGTCGTTTCCATCCGTCTGTTTCCCATCAATCTGTTTGTTAATGTGGACAAAATCGTTTCCAGAGAAAAACGCAACACAAGTTTACATATAAAAAGAGGCCAAGGTCTAACATCAAATAATATTATCAAAATAACCAGTAAACACCAAAATGTACACGAAAATGCATACTCACATTCATTTTTCAATAAATCAGCACGTAATAAAGTGGATTTGTTTTGATCTGAGCATTTGTGCTTACGTCAGCTGAATGCGCAACGTTTTATACGAGCTATAAAATAAGACAAACACTTTCACGCACGACTATATTGGTGTTATACTGAATATATTAAACTCTATATTCAGTGCGATGAATGAGAGTGGTTTTGCATATAAGATGGATTGGTTTTATTTTGGAAAGGCGTTTCGCGGAGACTTATATTATTCTTTATTAGTAAAGATTCATCTTAAAAGATTGTTCCTTGATATAATTACCACCAATTTATCAGTTGTCGGTTTGCAACAGCATTTATAAGGAAGCCTGAACCAGTGTTGCACCAGTGACAGAAAAATTAAGGAGTGGAAGATTGGCCAGGTATGGACGTTATGTGGAGGGAGGAAAACCACGTGACCAAAAAGTCTATGAATATGGTCATTGATGGTAATTCGGGAAGGGGACGCCCAAAAAAGGTTTGGATGAACTGTGTGAAAGAGGATATGCGTGCAAGGGGAGTGGATGAAGATTTGACGGATGATAGAGTAGAATGGAGGAGTAAAACGTGTTGTGCCGACCCTACCTAGTGTGGGATAAGGGCAGGAAGATGATGCATGATATCAAATGTATGGTTGGGTTGAGCTCAAATTTGGAATAGGCTGGCCGGTTTGGTATTCGGTATAGCTTTAATTATGGATTTTATCTAATATATAAAATTCTCGTGTCACAGTTTTCGTTGCCATACTCCTCCGAAACGGCTTGACCGATTTTGATGAAATTTTTTGTGCTTATCCGGTATCTATGAGAATCGACCAACATCTATTTTTCATCCCCCTAAATGTTAGGGGTAGTCCACCCCTAAATTTTTTTATTTTATTTTTTAGACAAAATTTTTAATTTCTATTTTTTTATGATACAACATACAAAAATACATACAATCCTCAATTTTCACCCTTCTACGATCAACCCTTATTTTTTAACAGCCATTTTAGTAATTTAATCATTTTTCCTCTCCGGTCGAAAACTGATCAATCGTCATTTAATTAGTTATCCCCGCCAGATGTCTACAGGTGTCACTTCTAACACAGTAAACAGCACGGAGTAGGGATGAGAACGAAGCCGGTCTCCTTTCTTTCTCACTCCCTACACAGTTGTCGGCCATCATTATTGTTTATGCATGAAGCGTAGTAGTAACGTTGACAATTATTATTTTGCTATCTCAGTGTTACTCTCATATTAACTTTTAATCATTCCTATTATATCAATAATAATTAAATTATCAATTTTGAGTGTATTTTGCACGATTTGTTAATCAAGTGATTTTATAACCTCAAAAGTACTCAACACGTGACACGAGCTTTCAATAACAACGGATTTTGTGTTGTAAGTATACTTTTTTTATTTATATATCGAAAATGTTGTTGATCTTATAAAAACGTAATTTTAATTTAATTTTAATTAAAAAATGTAATTGAACAATTAAGATTTTCATAGTTTCCAAAAAATCAATCATTATAAATCTTTATTTTGAAATGTCAATGGAAATATTGGTTGTATGAAAAAATTATAAGAGACAATGTTTTCATAAAATTTAATTTTTTACTTTTGTTTGAAAATTTTTTCCATAAAATAATGCTTATTTCACGCATATACCACATTCTTACATACATACAATATACACATTCTAAAATACATACATACTTCCAATAAGTAAGCTATTTTTTGTCTACACTAGAATTTACTAGGAAATTATTTATATGGCAAAACAACGTTTGCCGGGTAAGCTAGTTATTATATATGTACATTATAATAATGGTGTTTTAATAAACAGTTATATTAGATATATAACTATCTACTAGATACTCCTATCATCCGTATATAGTAGCAGTTGCAATCTTGTTTGCATCATAATTATTGTCATTCTAGTTCTGTATCGCTTTTCGATAAATATTTACAGATCTATTACAATCATTTTCTAATCATGTGTTCCACATTTGTTGAGTACTATTTTCTTATAATATTTTAGTGTATCGTACTTTATTCACTTAATTTTAATTACTGATTTCAGATATGCGCGATTACAATGAGCGCGACGGTCCTGCGCTGTGCTGAGGGAGATGCGACTTGCGACTAATCGCGAGTGAGTCGAAACGCACGACCTGTCGCAAATCGTCTTTTGACGAAACGATTGCATTAATATAAACTACCGGTGAGTCTACGTGAGATTATTAGCTAATAGTAAAATGTATCCCAAATAATAGAAAATATCTACTCGATAAGACGGTCACCAACATTTGACTATGTATACCTTTCTATGTAAATCACTTTGTTCTGACATAATATTATAACATACATCATGAGGTTTAGATTCCAGACCATAATTAATACTAATCCAAGGCTACGATATCAAACGATAGTTTCTTACCTTGAAGTGAGTGTTATAATATGCACACTGTCCTTACGAAGAAAACGAAGAAACTTTCATCCGATTTTCGTCCTTTATTAAAAAAAAATATATGGTCTTCATACATTAAAAATGACAATATCTTTCGGCTAAGGTTGTGGGTAAAAGCTCTACCCGTTTGTATACTGATTACACACCGATCAGTGTATAGGCTGAAAGGAAGTCGGTAATATACCTTAGGACTTAGGACGCAGAAATTGTCTCATAAACAACGCATATCGTACGTAACGCATTGAGTGATTTAATACATAAATAACAGAAACTGCACAACTCAAGTCTAATATTGTTGAGAATATAGATTTAATACAATTTTCATTGGAACGAAGTTGTAGGAAATGCCCTCTTCATGAATCATGTAGGTATAAACAATATTTTGTTATTATGAAAGGTCTGATATAAAATATTATCGAGCTTATCTAATATACCTTAATGAAATGATCACGAAATATAACCTGATTTCTTCGATAACAAGAAACAGTAGTATGAAATAATATGTAGGTCATTAAATCGCTTCTACTATACTAGTTGGAAAATAGTTCAAAAGCGATCCAAATATTCTATCTAATATAACCGTCTAACTAAATTAGAGTATTAATATTATAATTATTTGTGTAGTTATCAACCAATTTTACGACAGCAGTGTAGATTTTGTAATTATTGACATAACGTAATTTTTGTTTTGACTGTCGCATTAAAATTCGTTATTACCCATTCGGATCTAGCACTGGGTATACGGGGTCTTGCCTTGCTGTCTATATGAACTGTCATTCTATTAAAATGCATTGTACTCTTGAGAATGTCCTATACAGTGAAGGGCAGTTTAATTTTTCACTGCAAGACCCCGAACCCCGTTCTAGGACCACCGACCATATTTAGTCCCCTCTTCGTTAATGATAAAAAAGTATCATACTCTCATAATACGGTGTTAATGTAAATTCACAGATAATATAATAATCGTAGGAAAAAATGTCCAATATCACATAAGTAAAGTGTGCAATCTATGTGACTCACCGGTTCTTTCAAAGTGATACATAATTAATAAATAGATGTGGAATGCATCACGTACGTGTAATTATTACAATTATTGTAATTAGATATTGTAGTGTGTTACGAGAGTGATAATCTGATTATGAAAGAAATGATTATTGAAAAGTGTTAAGTCATCTACTGACTATAGGCCAGTTCATATTTACTGTACTTTTCAGTTTTATCCAGTTTTTTCGACATATTCTTCGTCTTGGCTAAAGTGGCGTAGATGTGATTTCGAATCCTGTATCACCAAATTTGAATCCCGACCAAAGATTATTATTAGTTATCTGTGGTAATAACCACAGATAACTAATTATAATCTTTGGTCGGGATTCAAATTTGGTGATACAAGATTCGAAACCGTGAGTGGAATACCACTCACCATACTGGTGGTGCGCCTGGGCCGTAGCTAATTACCACCCACTGGGCAAACCCGAGTCGCCAAACAGTCATTATATCCGTATGGCCATGACACAGATGTTTAGTGAAGCCGGAGAGGAATGGATTCCGACTACTGGTATTTCATATGTCTATAGGTGACGGTATCCACTTAACGTCAGGCGGACCATCTCCCTGTCTGTCTTTCTCCAACATTGAAGCAATTACAAATCCTTCAATGTTGCGAAAATTTACACCTTTACCACATTGACTGCTGAATACACAACAGCTATGTTTTCGAGGTCGGAACGCGAGTGCTGAAAAACACTGTGTTTTGTCAGAGGATTTTCCATACAAAATTAATTTCAGGCACCTAGGATAGTTCTATAAAACGCCGATGCAGTCAGTGTGTTAAGGTGACGCCACACACAATCGGAAAAGCGGTCGCGGTGCGTGATGTTTTTTTTGTAATAGAATAGAATAGAATAGAATAGAAAACTCTTTATTGTTCACACAAATACAACAATATAAACTTAGAACTAAGATTACAAAGAAAGAAGTGTTACAATTGGCGGTCTTATCGCTAATAGCGATCTCTTCCAGACAACCAAGCAGGGAAAGGAAATACATAAAATAGAGCGACGGTGGTTATAAAGATATATAAGGAGACATAAGTACATATTTTTTATCATAGCTATATAAATATACCAATACATACTATTAAAACCAATAGAATAAATAATACATACTTAATGATATAATAATAAACATACATATTATTATACTACATATATACTATACGATATATAAATAATATAAATAGTATATAGATATCATAATGAAAGGAAGTGAGCTTTGACGCGATTTTTGAAGGAAGCAAGGGAAGGAGCGCGTCTTATCTCCACAGGGAGATTGTTCCACAGGCGGACAGATTCCACGGTGAATGATCCACCATAGAAGCCCGTGCTATGCGCTGGGCATTTCAGTGTTAGGTTCTCCGACGATCTTGAATGGGTCGCATGAAGGAACTCAAAACGTTCCCGAAGATAGCGCGGGGAAGAGGGATTAAACAGAACACTGTAAAGAAGAGATAGGATATGAGCATTCCGGCGATGGCGAATAGGAAGCCACTTGAGCTTAGAGCGAAATTCGGAGACATGGTCATATTTGCGAAGACCAAATATGAACCTAATACAGAAATTTTGAAGGCGCTCAAGTTTATTCAGCTGATCTTCCCTAAGGTCAAGATAGCAGACGTCAGCATAATCGAGTACAGGGAGTAGAAGAGATTGTGCTAGTGCAATTTTGGTGGCGGTGGGCAGGAAGTTTCGCAGCCTACGAAGTGCGCCAGCCGAAGAAAATAGCTTTCGACTAGTTGTAGCTAGCTGCGGGTCCCATGACAGACATTTATCAAATGTTACACCCAGATTTTTCACAGTGCTGCTAAACGGTATGTACACCCCATTGAACATCACTTGAGGGAGACGGTCCCAATCAACTCTGCAAATTGTTCGTGAACTTCCCATGACAATGACTTGGGTTTTGGACGGGTTGACTTTAAGGCCGTGCGCCCTACTCCAATCGGAGATTTGGCGCAAGTCACGATTCACCGTAGCTATTGCCTCAGGTAACTCATCAAGAGGTGCTTGACAATACACCTGCAAGTCGTCCGCATAGAGGTGGTAGCATGAAGTAAGATTTAAGGAAATAGAATTTATAAAGGTAGCGAAAAGAAGAGGAGAGAGGACACCACCCTGAGGAACACCGGCGTCGATGTTACACCATGAAGAAAAGGAATCTCCAAGGCGAACTCGCTGCCGGCGACCGAACAGGTAATTATAAAGCCAGCCAGTTGCCGCAGGAGATATGTGAAGAGAGCGAAGAATAGCAAGAAGGATATCAAAGTCGACAGTGTTAAAGGCGTTACTGAAGTCCAGGAGCGTCAACACAGTTAACTGTCCAGTCTCCATCCCAAGACGAATATCATCCGTGATTTTGACTAATGCAGTAACCGTGCTGTGCCCTGGACGAAAACCGGATTGGAAAGGGTTGAGAAGGTTTCTAGAGGTTAGGTAAGAGTGAATCTGATTATAGATGAGACGTTCGAGAACTTTAGATAGAAATGGAAGAATAGAGATAGGCCTGTAGTCACTGAAAGATTTTGGATTATTTTTTTTGGGAAGGGGAATAATTTGCGCTTGTTTCCACAATAATGGAAACACACAGTTTGAAATTGAGAAATTAAAAATATGGCAAATAATATTCGAATTTGTACGTAACCTGTCACATATAAAGCGAACGCGCGCAACAAAATGAATATCGCGACCTTTTTACCGCTAAATCCGGCCTATGTCTGTCGCCAGTTTTAGGTATTTCACTTATATCACTTTTCTAGCAAAATTAATTCTCTAGTAACATACTATAATGTCAGTCCAGTTAATCAGTGTATAAATATAATATATTATAGTTGTGATGGCACTAAACGTATCATAATATGAAATAATAATATAAATGTTGAGCTAAATAGATAGATATATCTTGTTATATGAAGCATAATCCTGTTTAACCATAATATAATTTATATTATGTTATAGTAACAAACATTACTGGGACAATATAATAAATGTTTATCCAATGTTGAATGTGAGCAATATTGTAAAAGGCGCTTGGTACAACTTCGTCTGCAGTACATTTTTTGTTTGAAAGATTTATGTACCAAACACGTTTGATAAAATCAATATGTAAAAAATAGCTAATACATAGGTAGTTTTTCATCTGCCAATGTGTTTAAAATAAATTTTATGTTAGTTATACATAAAATATGAAATACATTTTTACCAAAAATACACCTTACATGAAGTTTGTCGTAAATTGACACTTCCTCTGCAACTATTCTTTTGTTGTAGATAATATTGAACCGTCAATCTATAATGGACTTTATGAGTATAACTGACTTGCTATTTAATTACCGCTTTTTATAGAAGTGTCTCTGAAATGACGTAATACACAACTAATTAATTATAATAATTATAAGTAAAACGTAAAATAGCAGAAAGTAACAGCAAAACAACTAAAGATCGTGGCTCTTTACTTTTATAGTTGTTTTTATAGTTTATTTTTATGATTAAATTCAAATAAACTTTCTTGAACAAATACATATATCGATGAGACTTTATAGTTATTCTTGTTCGTTAGCTCCACGAGTGAATGTTGACTTAAATCGAGTCGACAAAATTATATGTTGGGTTTACCATCATATTTTTAATTTTGCTTTTCTTAATTTTTTGTATTATAAGAGGTCAGCTTCACATTATGCATACACCCCCAGTGTCAAATTCTTAAACAATATAAAACATGAAAAACATTTTTATGAAAAAGAATTTGACAATGCGTGAGTGCGTGCATGCGTGCGTATAAACGAAGTGAAGCGTGGGCTTAAAAAAGGTTATTTAGTATTTACTAGATCGTTTAATATCAAGTGTGTATGTATGTATAATTGATGTTTATTTATGATCTTCATCTCTTCATCGCGAAAGCGTTGCGTCTACTTTTGGACGTATCTCACAACTAAAAATGATGCCATTGATACATTTTCTCGTGGAGCGAGTTAGAGATCCCTTACAGTGCCTTGTGTAAGTTATTACTAATGTTTACTTTGATTTTCGTGCTGTATTATCACACGAATATTATAAATGTGAAAGTTTGGAAGTGTGTATGTTTGTTACTATCTTACGTCTAAACGGGTGGACAGATTGAGCTGAAATTTGGTATAGAGGTAGCTTAGGCCCTACACATAACACAATAACACATAGGCTACACATAGGGTACAGCGGGTAAAACCGCTAGGCGCAGCTAGTTGACTATATTATTATCTCAGTCTTTCCAATTCCTTCCACCACAAATAAAGTTTCATAATTCGTGATTGTAAAGAATTTTGATTGTATAAAAATTATACTTAGACTACTTTTTATACAGGTTTTGTAGTACTCAATCATCGAAAATATTTGACTTTACTTTGCGGATTTGATTATTAATTTTTACGCGTAAAAAAAGACTACCACATGAATCTGACTGTCATCTCATAAAAAAATAAATTGTATTGTCTTTGGTCACATTTTCTATACATTTGTATAATATTATATTTTGTCGAGTGTTGTACAGATATATGTATAAAATTGTTGTTTATGAATTATATTTAGTGTATAATTATAACTAAATTGTATTATATCGAACAATGTTTAATAATAAGTTGCAATTAAGTTTAAGTTCGCTTTACTTTTGTAAATTATCACTTTTGTTTATTTATGCTAGTTGAGCTTTAATAAATAATATTTTATTACTCGTTTCATCGGTGTTTTATTGCAAAACTTTGTAAGAAAGTATAATATTATAAAGGCGAAATCTCACTAAGCGGCAACTGCATTGCAGCGGCGCGGCGCGGCTAAGTAATTTGTATGAAAATGCCGCGCCGTGTCGCTGACGCGTAGTGCGGTATGTCCCATACATTTTCATACAAATATATTTTGTCCGCGCCGCGCCGCTGCAGTGCAGTTGCCGCATAGTGCGATTGCACCTTAATGTGCGTTGTAGAGGCCTTTTCACGAAAGAGGTCCCGCGGAATTTTATCGGAACTAAATTTAATATTATCGATTATTACTGGACTTCTTATCCTAAATATTTTTTATTTGTTAGATAAATTAAATACCTATTTAATGAAGAAATTAAATATGAGAATTTGTGAAGAGTTAAAATGTTTTAGAAATTTTATAACTTTTTAAAAGATGTGATAATGGCGCCCCGCTAAAAGTACTCCTTGCGTGAAAAGCAAGAGTGCTATCAAAAAGCATTCTGATTGGTCAATTCTAGTTGCTCTATCTCGGTCGCTCGAAGACGGTAGATATAACCTTTCGTGGACTTTAAAATCGATGATTAGAAAATAAAATATCAAATTCAATAGTAAAAAATTTATTGTAAATAAAAATATATTGTACCCGATTTAACATAAAATATAATTCGTTTAGAACCTTATAGTTACTATTTACACAAATTTATTTACAATTTTCACTATGATTTGTTATAATAAATGATTTACAGTGTGTGACATTTAAATATTTCAAAAGATTTAACAATTTAAAGAAACTAAAATATAAAATACCGACTAAACTCACGGGTGTAAAAGTGAAATTAAAAAAAAAAACTTTTCAAAACAAGCTTATATTATTATCGCCATCTATCAACAAAGTACTCGTCAAGACGAATCAAATGAGCCCTAACTCGATGGGGTTGCGTCGTTTAATTACGGAGATCCTTTGTCCATCTTCCAGCTCCCTCATCAGATCAGCTCCATGTCATAATAATATTGCATTGTCATCCGATTTATACATACATGCAAATTCTCAATCGGAATTTCAGCTCAATCGGAAACCGGGAAGTGGGTCAAATATAACTTGCAAGATTTGATTACAGACAGACAACGGACAGAAAAAAAGTAAATAAAAGCTTGTAAAAAGTGGAAGCTAAGCTTGACTTTGGGTTTCGGACACTCGATCTGATCGGACAGTCGCTCCTGATGAAGGACACCGAAATTGCTTCGACTTTTATGTCCGTGAGTTAAATCGGTTTTTTACATAGTTATTATGAATAACACTCACGTTATTTTACATAATCGTGATTTAAATAAATAGACGATAAAAACTAAAAACACAAAATACTTCTAAAATAAATTTCTATTAATAAAAGGGTTATCACAATCAGTTTGCTAAAACATTCAATTAGTATAACATGATATTGCACTACGTATAACATGACTAGTAAAAAATTAAAAGTATACAGATGGCATAAGATGTGCACTATTTTCTCATTATAGAATTCAAAGGGACTATGTCATCATCGTCATCAACCCATATTTACTCACACTGCTGGGCAAAAGCTTTCACCTTCTTATGCCCTGCATTTTTTAATGCATTTCTTGGGTACTTGCAACACAGCATAACAATAATTGGGGTTTATACTCCAACAGAACAGGTTACCCTACATACACTGTCAGAGTCAAATCACAATTTATAGGTTGTGTAGCGAACCTATATGTTGCAGTTTCAGGTCGCCGAGATTACTACAGGGCGTGCAACATGACCTAACGATTGCCTCCTACATATCTTATAGGAAACAGACGGGACCCACAGTTTTACGTGCCTTCCGAAACACGGTAGCATCCAGGCGAACTTTTTGCCACACACTGAGATTTGAACCCAGGGTCTCCGGATTAAAAGCTGGACGTTTGACCACTGGGCCACGGACGCTGCAGAAACGCCAGTAACCTATATTGATAGTTAAATGTGCACATCTTAGTCCTACTGGTAAGTCTATATAGTTTTGTAGTGATAAGTACTGTGATGATACTTATTGAAAAACTTATTTTATAAATTGTGTAACATTATTATTATAAACGGTGGTAACAAAGAATCCTGCCAGAATTTTTATAGAAGGACAAATAAAAACAGCTAGAATATTTTTGTTTGGTCCATGTTCATTCAGCTAATAAAACTTATCTGAGATTCTATTTCATATGTGTGGCAGGACCCTGACTTATAACAGAATTTAATTATTCTACTTGTAATACAGATGGGTACAAATCTTTATTAATTACAGAATGTACACTTTGTCCATCTCCCCTGTTTCCATTATTCGTTCACACTTAAAAAACTAAGCTACTTCATCAACCGAGTCCTAAGTTGGCGCTTCTTCTATTTGATTGAGTATATTACTATTTTCTTGAGTCCGGTTTAAAAGAAAATCCAGATCGTTGGATATTTTGTTCAACATTCGATCCGTTTCTGGCGAATCGTACGCTTTTTTCCACTCTCTGTTGACTTGGTCGATGTCCGACTTTTTGTCGTCTTTCACTTCGATGGACGGGAGCGAAGTCGAGGTGTACTCGGACTTGCTTTTTTTGAGGCAACTTTTGATCGGTGGGGAGGGGATTCTGGACACGTCGGGGTTGGATTGGACGCAGATGGAGCAATTTTCTTTTGGGGTGTCGAATCTCTTTTCTGTGTAAGGTTCGAAGTCTACTGAGCAGGTTAATAGGGGTGCGGGGGTTTCTCTAGGGGGGGTGTTTAGGACTCCTAGTTCTAGGCACACTCGGGCCATGTACTCCGGTTGTACTAATGGCGTGTGTGGGATGAGGTCACAGACTGCTCGAGTCGGTGGGAGACGCGGGTCGTAGTGTTGAGGACTTAACACTGAGTCTTTGTATTCTACACACCGCACTATGTCGGCGCGACAGTCTGGGTTTGATTGTCTCCTGGAAAAAACAAAAGCTGGTGAGTAACTTATAGGCAAGTATGTTAGACTATATTAGCACTTGTTTCATGTTTACCTACCTATGTAGCCTTGCAGGGCTTTCTAAAGAAGGCGCTCGCCAGTACGAGGTGACAGGTGATACTGGCGAGGATGAGGTTTCTCCTCCCGCTCCACCGCGGCTTTCCACCTCGCCGCCTTGTTTTATATACACTGGAAACATATTATTGAATTAGTTTTTAAGACCACAAAGGTCTGGGAAAGGCATGGGGTCCATCGCTGTTAACTTTAAGCTATATGAGATAGTTTTAGGGATTGCCTTTAAAAAATACAGTATCGCTTAAAAACGATCTAAGAAAAGCTTAATATTTGTCTTATTTTGCTCTCTAACAAAAATATTAGATAGAATAATTTTGGTTCCTTCGATCTGGTCAAGACTAGGTGCTTGGTGGTGACACATAATATGGATTTGACATAGATACTGCAATTGTTAAGTGTAATAAGAAACTCACAGCTCAATGAAGTGTCTCCATTGGGCGACTCCTCCCAGTCTTTGTTGGAAGGCAGCGAGAGGACCCTCCGCGCCGAGCGCAGGCACTCCTCGTCGCGGATCACGTAACAAACTATCATCGCTACTCCCTGGAAAATACATTTACATTTATTTTTCTCTAGTATATACTGTCCCACTGATTGGTATAGAAAGGGACTCTGGAAAACAAAATTCTGCTTTTCCCATAGGTACTTTTTACAACACTGCAACTAAGATCTTCCACGAGGAAGGAAGAAGACAGAAGCTTCAATTGATGTCTATCATCAAACCTTCCCTGTAAATCATAGGTCTCCTTTGAACACCACAAGGCTCGATTATTTGAAACTCTTCTTAATTCATATTCCACAGAACTCCTATATTTAATTAGGTCGTCGGTACGTCTCGTAGGGTTGGTCCACACTACATCTTGAAGTCTACTTCCATTAGCAACGTGGACATGCAAACATGCTCTTATAAAAGTAGTTGTCTTATTACATTTCTCTCTGAAGTCGCTCCCTCATGACTGAGGATCGTAGTTATTACTAGCTGAGGATGCTGGTGGAGTTACACGTTTTATGGTCTGCCGCCATCGGTCATATTACCTACAGTAGTACTTATCTAATATTAAATAGTGCTCACATTAGCCAGAGCAGCGGCAGAGAGCGCAGCGACAGCGAGCGCACGCCGCTCCCCGGGCTGCGCGTACGCAACGCCAGCTGCTTGCGCCGCTGACGTCGTCACTACTAGGACTAGTGTGTGACGGACTACACGACCTCTGTAACAACAGGCATTACAATAGAGGTACAATAATTGACTTTATTGAGACCAACAATATAACAGAATATTAGTATAAAAGGAAAGTGTGACTTTTTCGCGGACACGTTAGGCACCTACTTCTTCGCGGATGAGGTAATTGGCAACTGATGTTTTAAATTGGTGATTCCGTATCATACCATATTAATGTTGATGTTGCTCTACTCTTTTCTTCCTATAAAAAACCTGAAGACGTGCGTCTTGCTCGTCTTCTTACTTCTTTACATAAAAAAACTCTTTTCTTACTATAACTCCTTAAGATAGTTCCTTTTCTCAATATCTCAATAGGAACCTTATGCGTGATGGTGCGCAGTCGCAACGCCCACAATGCTAGAGCGCGACAGAATACCACAACATGCGTTACTCCTTACTCTTTTCTTACTATAACCCACCTGTCCTTGAGATAGTTCCTCCGCTCAATAGGAACCTTATGAGTGATGGCGCGCAGTCGCAATGCTGCACACAGTGCTAGAGCGAGACAGAATTCCACAACGTGTGTTATCCTCTACTCTTTTCTTACTACAACCCACCTGTCCTTAAGATAGTTCCTCCTCTCAATAGGAACTTTATGCGTGATGGTGCGCAGTCGCAACGCCGCACACAATGCTAGAGCGAGACAGAGCGCGGCCAGCAGTGCACAGCCTCCCGCGCATACCGCCGCCGCAGCAGCTCCTAGTTGTAATGGTGCACCGCCCCATAGACGAGCTGTAAGCCATGCTAGGGTACATACACCTGTAAATAGAAACTCATGGTTAGGTATATATGTGCAAGTGGCACTGATATTATGATGAACGCAATGTCATTTCAGAATTTTATTAGCACATAACGTAGGTTGTTATTAACATTTGTCGTGATACATTTAATTAATCGTAAATTGTTTAAAAACAGAAACGTACAAGATAAGCCACAGTGAAATATAAATCTTAATAAAAAAACACAATAAGACACTTGAGAGACCGTTTTCTGTAGGAGGTAAGTGCTTATTCTTGTAACAGGCTAATGTATCAACGACCAGTGTTTATTATATACGACTATCACCACATCCACATCACACATATATAAATCAACAACGCACGGTTCCTTGTTCTTGTGCGCCGGCAACTAGAACATGTGGTTTTTCTAGATCACATGTAAGTATGTTACCAGCGAGTAGTCCAACAGAAGGTGCTCGTTGCGCTCGTCCCGCCAGCTCGGCCTGCAGCAGCAGCGGTTGCGCGCACAACGCCGCGCACCCAGCGCACCAACACGCCGCGCACACCCAACCAAGCGTGCCGGGGCAGGCCTCCTCCTGGATACATAATACACATATTATAGGTACATAATTAATATGATGTGAGAAATCAAGGAGGTGCGTTGAAAGACAGTAGTATTAATATCGTAACTCATCTATAAAGGCCTAAAGGGTTGAGCTAATCGAGATAAAATTGGCTACGAGAAGCTTAGACTCCAAAACTTGGAGATTTGGAATACATTTAATGTATTATACCTCTATACTATATAATGGTGATTTCAGCGATTGGTGCAACTAGTTCTTGTATATTCGTATCGTTATGTTCAGTTGGATGAAAGAAGACAAAAAATTAACTTTCTCAAAAAAATACTCATTATAGTGTCGTTTCAAGTTATATATCTAATTATTTTAGATCTGTCCTGACCTGTCTGGTATCACATTCCAACAACGTCAGCATGGCAGCGGAATGGGTCCCGGCTGTAGCAGCCTTCAGCAACACAGGCAGTCGAGCCTTCCGCCCCGGGACCAGTGCGAACAGTTGTAACGCGGCGGCCGCCAGGCACATCGCGCCGCCGAGGCTGGCTGTTATCTTCACTATACCACGCAGGTCTTTCTCCGCGTCTGTCTGGAATGTGCAAAAATAAAATATCATTAGTTTTTTTCCGCCCATGGACCCTTGTTGTCTAAAATAAAGATATTTGATTTGAAATATTAGGTTTAAGGTACGCAGGCAGGTAGGTAGGCACGACAAACATTTAACATCAGACACACATCCCTAAAGTTCATGACAAATGTCAGAAATTTCAGTTCTTAGGCACTTTTTGTTAATGCCTAAATTAGACTTCGGACAAAACATCACAAACATCTTAAAGTCGTCGATCATGGCCAGCAATTTTAGTTCTTAGTTTATGTTTATGCCCAAGATATTATAAGCATAATATAATTCATCGTAATTCAGGATTGGTTTTTTGCTTGTCCTGGAACGCTACGTAGGGTGTAAATCTATCCTTTCACGTGTTCTTTTTGAAACGTTTCGTTTTGTTTTATTTTTGAATCGTTTCGTTTTATTTTTATTTTTTCGTCAAGGGCACTATAGAAAACGAGCTAAGATACTAACCAGTGTAGACCTGGCAATAGTAAACAAGGCGAAGGTCCCCAGTCCCCTACACCTGCAAGCAACGTGCGAGGGTTCTGGTGCACGCACTTCACACGCGCGGGTGCTCCACGCCCGCGGCTCTTCACTGCTTCGGATACCGCATGCTAACTTTGATGCTGGAAAATAAACAGGGTAAGGGTGTCAGTTATAAGGATAAAATTTGTATCTGTGTCTCTCCACAACCTAAACGCTCGTATACCTTAATATGTGTCAATATTTTATTTTAATGTGGAGAAGTAAGAAGACGAGCAAGACGCTCTCCTGATGTTAAGAGATAACGCTGCCCATAATCAGTACAGTGCATCCCAGAATTTCACAATGATGTGCAATTCTAGGTGCACTGCACCAACGTTTCTTACTCAAGAGTCATAAGATGTTAAGACTCTTTAGCCCAGTAATTTCACTAGCTACAGTGCCCTCCTACCGAAGCACAGTATTGTTTGCACATTACTGCTCAGGCGGTAGAATAACTGGCACTGTTGGGGTACCCACCTAGACGACCTCCTGCAAAGGAAGTCTACCCCCGGTAATTTGCTAGTGTAGAAGTCCCGTGATGAATCAGAACCTGTTTGTCGTCTAAGTAATTTATCTTCTATGTCAAACAGCCAATTGAGGAATCTATTTTATTAATTTGCTAATGTTAATGCCAAAAAAATTGGTAAGCAATAAACTTTGGGGGCATGATGAAGAGATGGCGAAATGAAGACTACCTATAGGAAAATGTATTACTCTTCCATTACCTATGTCTTAAATACCACAATTCAAGTTATGATTCCAAAGAAACTATAGGTACAGAAAACTTACCAACAGCACTATAGTTCTTGACATGAGTGAATATCAGCTTGACACTATGTTGTAAAGAATGATCCACGCCAGGTCCACTGGCGGCGAGCTGGATTTGTTGGGATGAGATCAGGTACTCCATCTCCCGACCGTTCCTGGAAGACGTTTGGCTATGGCTAAAAGGATAAGTGAAAGGTAAAATAAATATAATAACTCAAACAAACATAAAATTAAAGTAATAAAGTGATAGAATGTAAAATAAGAATTAAGAACACAACTTCTTATAAAATAATGTGTTATTTTAGCAAGAGACAAGACGAATGTAACGTGCCTACGCCTCATAGGTATACGTAGTTAAGAAAACCGACCGAAGTATTTTCTTTCTTGAAAATAAAATTTTAATCGTTTCATAAAGAAAGAAGTTTTAGGGTAACAATCTTAGAAATACAACCAAATTGTGAACTTTTTGAAGTCTGCATGAAAACTAAAAAGAAAAAGAATTAAAGAAACTAACAAAAAATAAAAAAAGACAACACAACACCTACTTGAACTCAATAGATCTCCTCAAAGATGGCAATCTTGCTGCCAAATTATGATATAGAATCGCCACAACAGAGGCATTTCCAGTCTTCGCAATCAGCTCCACTCCAGCAGAAGCCAAGGTCCATTCTTCTAAGCCAGTGTGAGTGGCTTGGAGGTCGAAGTGTGCGCCTTCATCTCGAACTGGTTTGCTTTTGACTGTGAACTCGTGGAACCTCTGGTCCAGGTTGTCTTTCATGCCTGCAGTATTTGCTAGAGCATTTTGAAGCTCGTAGATTTTCTGGAAAGAATTGACAACACTATGGTCAAGATACGATATTCGGCAAGGCCAGTTACGATTTATATCACTGTGGTTTAGCGAGATAATGGTTAAGTTGGCAAATAAGCTGATGGACCATCTAATATGCAAAGCGGTTACCTCCAATTTATGACATAATACAAGGGGTTACTTTGCAATGTTACTAGAAATTTACGAAATAAATGATCAGACCAACCTCCTCATCTAAAAAAGCATCAGGATGTTTCAGTAGCGTGTCGTATATCTTCAGCAGATGCTCGGTGCTGTCAAGGCGGTCTTTAGGTTTGCCAGCATCAGACATAAGATAATGAAGCATTTCTCTTGAATGTTGGAGCGGTAAGGTTCCCGCACCAGGGTGTGAAGGTAAGGAGCGTAGAACTGCACCATATTGATGGGCCACGTTGGAAACGTTGGCCCATGAGTAGCCGTAGGAGATCTTTGTGAACTGGAAATAAGTAAGTTGGACATTAAATTAACTTAATTGTGGATAGATAAGATAATTTGAAATACTTTATTAAACACCATATTTTAGTCCTGACCGTATTTAACAATAAAATGAATACTACTACAATGTAAAATCTATTACGATTGCAATTATATGTAATAGTTAAATCTTAGACACAAGCGAAATAAGGACTTATATGGACTTAATGGAACAAGAGGATAACTAGTGTAATGTTTGTTTACCTGCTCATAAATATCTTTGAGAGAATCAGCGATGCAACCGGAGAAGTCTGGTGACATCCACTTGACGCCGTGTTGGCCTGTTTTTGGTTCACAAAACCTGCAACGTAAACAACTCGTTAAAGGCTCATTCTCATGGAATCGATTCTCATCGTCACCTTCATGTCAATTCTTATTTATTGCTTATTTGTAATGTTTATGTATTATATTGTATAGAGCTGGATAGCACGAGTTAACTTTTATATAAATGATTTAAATCGTACGTTTCATTTCGAAGAAAAACAGTTTTGAAATTTTCGAGGCCACGAAAGTGATTCCGTCATTATTTTTTTACAAATTTGTAAAGTAAAATCCTTTTAAAAGACTAAATCTACCAAAAATGTACAATAAAACGACCTTCTACGTAACAACAAACCTCACTACATAAGAAAATATGCGTATTTTGAGATATTACTTTTCCTTTCACTTAACTTTTTTATTAGTCAGAAATTTGGTATGTATGTATTAAAACGCTAATATAACATATAAAGTACTTTTTAGATGGTAAAAAGGCCCTTTCAAAAGAAAAAATACAAAAATATCACCTTCATGGTTAAAAACGCTATGAAGGTGATGCCACGCTGGTGACGAAAATATCCCTTTTTGGTAAAATTCTGGAAAGTTTAGGTATAATGTATAAAATTAAATACTACATCTTTATCTCGCACATTTTGGCGTTTCAAAAAGCTAGCTTTGATTTAAATAACTAAAATACAATTCATAAAAATGTCGTCCATGCAAGTGATCGGTACACCCATGATTAAAATTAAAACTTAGCAATTTTATTTTTTCCATGGCTCGATAAGTCCTAGATCCTACTTCTACGACTGCAGAACATGACCATCATTGAAATGAATCGAACTCTTTATTGGATTGTTGATGTTGTGTTTAACAGCAGCCGATAAACTACGCAAATTTAAAGCACCTAAAATCGTGTGACCGCCGCATTATGTCATTTTATATTCAAAATAATAATGAAAGGCTTTTTTTATACTGTATACCGTAAATTGTATTTGTTTGCGAACATTTTGGTATATGTTATATACAGATACACCGAAATTTGTTAAAGTAGTGCCCAAATGTTTCATTGCAACGGAAAGTGTGACACCATGAGAATACGATAAATGGCCCCGTTTTTGACCTTTTATGTTAAATTTTAGTATATTTTTTTTGCGTCTTTTATGACAATCTTCATTTATTTTGTAGCTTAATATGTGTTTTATCTATCTATCCAAAATTCATGTCTCTTTCTTTAACCGTTTAGGAAATATAACCGTGTGACCATCAAATTTGAGCTAAAATGATAATGAGCCTAAAACTTCATAAGGTTCTTTTTTAAGGCCTTGTTGCATAATCAGATTGTTATAAAACTGGGTACGAATATACGAGGAAATGCGAGACTACGAAATAAACAGTGTAATGTCGTGTAAAAATATAAGGGCGGGTGTAATTTTTGAAGCATCATTGTTGCTTAATTACTTTTTTATGAGTACTTTAGCTGTACACGCATTTTTTTGATAGCTGCCATAAATAAAGCTGGAATTATGGTCTTTTGATTATTATGACCCTGAAAAAATCTGGTGTCAGATGTATAAATCCGTAAACAGGAATGAAAATCTACTTTGAAATTCAGAATGGGATGTTACTACGATACATTTTGTACCTACTCGTATTGTTGACCCCTTAGATTAATGTTGACTCTCATAGCCTATTTTGTTCTTCCACCTACCTAGTAGTTTCTCCATTATGTCCCGGAGGGCATGATGCAGACGCGTAAGCACCGGGAGCAGTCTTCGGCCATCGAAGCCCATGGGAAGCTTCCGACTCACAAGCAACATCGTTGACTCCTAGAGCCCACATCGTAACACCTTTGGCATTTGTACCGGCTACCGATGAAACTTGGCAACGGAATTCCCCCGATTTCTGGAAAAGGGGTTAATTAGAAAAGTTGTAGTGCAAAAACTTGTTATGTATATTTGGCAAAACTAGCTTTTTCTTTTTAGTGAAGTCCTTATGTGGCCTGAGAGACAAAGTTTTGTAGTTGTAACATAACGTATTCAATTTTAATTTCAATATGAAATCACAAATGTCATTATTGCTCGGAATACGCTTTTCCGTGGCTGATATCTTTTACTTAAAGAAATAGGTATGGTGGAGGACTCTGTAAAGACCAAACGCCAGTAAGTGACGATGCATAATAAATTTTTCTTCGGATCAAAAAAGAGGGGCTTGTTGTAGTTTGAATTTGTACGTACCTGAACATTATAAAGTTTCAGCACGCTGCCAGCAGGGTATAGATCCTCCCACACTTCCCTACCAGGCGCTAGCGGCAGTAGGGTTCGTTCTCGCGCCCAGCTGAACCCCAGCGCTCCGTGAACGCGACCAGCACCCGCCAGGCAAGTGATGCTTATATTATCACCCTGAAGAGTAAAACGATACATGATGATTCGATAATAGACACTAGTGATTGGTGTGTTACAAGAGTTCTATTTCTTCTTCCTCTTTTCGACTCGAAAAGAAGAAGAATTAAGTGTATTAAAGAGTTTTTAAAATTACCTATATCAATCTTCACATTCCAATAACTCTTTCTCTCTTACTACAATTTTCTATCTTTTATTTCCCCTTTCCAGTTGTCAATAAAACTTCTAATTTACATTATTTTCAACGAGACAACCTATATGAAGATACGGGTGTCCACGGATCCAAGCATCAGATAACTTCATTTGGCAAGGCTATTCCCAATTGACATTACCACACATTAGACCTATTCATTTTTTATCCGTACCTTATTAACAGTAAGTGCAGACGGCACAAGCCTGATATCAGGCGGTTTAAGCACGGCCAGTCGCAGCGCTCTACACCGCCGTCTGCCCGCGTCATCGGCAGCGCAGGACCACTTGCCTCCATCTGGAGCCTTCGCTTCTGACACGCCGAGTATGGACATGCGACGACCGAGCGCGTCTTCAGATACTGTGCGGGTCCATATGTCTCTGAAATAAAAGGTATAGGGGTTAAGTATAAGAAAATTTAAAGAAATTTTGCGAGCTTTTAATAGGCGTAACACCCAGGCCCCAATGATCTGTTATTTTTGCTATAGGTGGTATAGGCCTAATTATCATAGAAGAGATGTTGGACCAAGATTTCTACGAAATCGTAGCGCTCGTAGATGTCATCGTAGCGTTCGTAGCAATAAAACTGCGATTTTCTTCCAGTTTAATTTTTGTTTAGCTTTAAAGCGAATGGGCGCGACAATGAGGGGTGACCGTTTATATCAAAACATTGGCAATTGCTAAACGTAAGTGTAATATTGTGATAGTACCCACTCACAATCAGGCAGGCCGACTGATTTTGTGTCTGTTTCACACAAAATAGTTAAGCCCGTGTGAAACTCACACTTTTATGCGTTCGATTTTCATTTTCAGCCTATATCAAAATCTAAACAATCTCTATTATCTTATACTCATAATATAATTATTTGAAGAAAACCCGAGGTGCGAAATGAAGGTTTGTGCCATTACCGTCTATTTGCGAAAGGATCCACGGCTTAGCAACTTATTCTTAAGTGTGAATATTTGGAGAATATACGACTCCCTGGATAGACTTGAGCTGCTAAGTAATATCTACTATCTCTACGTAATGTCGTAATATGCTGAAATATTCTTGAAATTTAGAGATATTATGAAATCTCTTTTGACAAAATAAGGGACTGCGCAGACGGCACACTTTTTGTACGATCGAGTCTGCGGCGTACAAAAAGTCTGCATGGCGCGCAAAAAGTCTGTTGCGGATTTTTCACAGACTCAACGCACACGACGCACATCTTCGATCATTCTGTCGGCAGAGCTGTAGGGACGTAGACAGGCCCGGATTTAGCCAAAATGCCGCCCTGGGCAGTGAGAAAATGCCGCCCCCCTCCGCCGAAATATTATTTATAAACGCTCATCGGCTAGACATTTTGCTAAGAAATTTGTTGTCGAGTTCTTTCATATTATACGTAATTATGAATATTTATAAAAAAAATATACATCTAACTACGAAAGCTGTGTGTATAGCTTGCTTTGAAAAAGAGAAATTATAATTGAGAAATTTTATAATGCTAACTACAATAAGACCGTTGATTGTGAATTGTGACACATAGATTATAATACCGGGTTTTTATGTTTAAGTTTATTTTTCAATGTTTCAATAAAGTGTTTTATCTACCTATCTATCTGTCTACGACAGGTGTGCGTAAGACTCGCTTGGAGTGGCAAGAAAATTATAATATTATGTTGACTAAAAAGACTGCGAGCAGCTTGCTGCGAGCGAGAAAATTTTGTATTTTTGACTACACAACAGTGGGCGCATACTTCACCCTGAGTGCCAAAATCGCTGTGAGCACCGAGAAAATATTGTTTTTGTGACTATATAAACAATGGATGCATAGTTTGCTCCGAGTGTTAAAATAAAAAAAAAATATTATTCAAAGCGCGAGAAGCTAGCTGCGAGCACCAAGAAAATTTTGTATATCTGACTGCAAAAAGTGAGTGCGTAGTTCGTTTTGAGTGCCAAAAATAAAAAAAAGAAGGCGAGCAACTAGCTGCAAATGCCGAGAAAAGTCTTGCTACGAAAAGTGGACGGATAGCTCGTTTGGAGCAAAAATCTTGAGTTTGTGTGGCCAGTATTCCAGACTTCTTATTATGAGCGCAAAAAAAAATTATAATAATAACCAGCGTGATTGAGAATACAAATTTTAATTCAACATCGGATGTTTATGGATTGAATATTTTTTTCTCGTTTCGAAATTTGCCGCCCTCAGTAAATTTGCCGTCCCCTGAAAATTTGCCGCCCTGGGCACTCGCCCCGAATGCCCCTAGTGTAAATCCAGGGCTGGACGTAGACGCTATGGAAATCGTGCAGAGATCGCGAAGTATTATTTTGTACAAGAAGTACAGAAAAAGAAGAAGAAAGAAGCGTTACGTCCACCACTAGCAAATGCGGATTGCAGACTAAAGTGTGTGCCGTCTGCGTTAGCGCGCGTTGAAGCAAACGTTCTATTTTTTTCACACACTTTTTGTGCGGAGCGGCGCGACGCGGCGCGATCCGGTCTGCCCGAATTACACGGATTATTTGTGTACCGGACTTTTTGCGCGTCGTGTGCGTTACTGCATATAATTGCATAGGTTCTATTTTCACAGACTAAAAAGTGCGTCATGGATAGTCTGTCGTCTGCGCAGCCCCTAAGAGATAATTTACAGTTTGGTTTATGGATAATTGGTTCCCTATATTAAAAAAAAGCATTAAGCCCCAATCCTACTTAGGTATAATGAATATAATATAAGTATTTAAACACCATCTTGTAAATTTAAACACACCACCTAACCCATGTGAATTACAATTGCTTTCCTTTCCTTGCACGGTTGTCTGGAAGAGATCGCTATTAGCAATAAGACCGCCAATTGTAACACTTAGTTTTATATTATAGTTTTAAGTTGTGTACATTTTTGTGTTTCAATAAGGGATTATCTATCTATCTAATATTTCTTGTAAAAAAAAAAAAGAAATTGCCAGGAATCTGTACTTTATTTTACGAAAGTATTGCATTTTAAAAGAAACAATGGGTCAAAATGGAGCTGGCTCTTTATTGAAATCGAGTTTGAAGTCGATTTAATATATTTTAGATAAGAAATGTTTATCTAAATTCAAGCACTTTGCAGACGTGCAATGCAAACTTCCACGGCATGTCAATAGCCGAAGTGAGCAGATTTTAACTTAGTTCAGGTAAGTTCAAATCGAATGCAGTGCTTGTGAAGTTATGCACGTACTCTACGTGCAAAGTACGTGCAGACGTATTACAATTTATGGATGTTGCAATCGAATGCAGGACTTTTCATACCTGATGTTAGTTGAATCTAAAGACGCTATTTACATGGAATTTGCAATAATATTGTGTTAGGTAAGGTTTAGTGTTTACTGACAAGCCCAGAATTATCATGGTTGGTGGTTTGTAGTAGATAAAGCTTTCCCCTCGTTTTGAATAGGTAGGTTAGATCATTCTTCGTTGTACTACAATAATATACATTATATTAATGTTAAACATTGACTTATAAGCAGACGACCCGTTGATGATGAGCGGTTACCCTCGCCTTTCGACGTCTATCTATCGGAATTTTCACTACTTTCAGCTGCAAGTCACGTATTTTACTTTCGACCTCATAACACAGTGAATGTCTTACTCCATATGTATAAACTACACAAGATATATAATATATACTATATTATGTTTTACTCGTATTATTGGTGTATTTAATATCAGTGGAAAAAATCTAGGAATTGAAATTCGTATCGCACCGTCTCGAATGCAGAGTGCATGTAAGTCGCACTTGACTCGAGTGATATTGGAGCACAAGTGTGCTGGAAGAAAACCAGTGACGTAGCTAGGATTGGACGTCGGACGTACAGGGCGAAGCCAATTTTGTAGCTTTAGTTAAATTTTAAACTTACCCGTCAACTAAGAGAAAGAAGAGTGGACCTACGCTTAAAAATAAACTAAACTTCGTTTTGCTATTAGGAACTAAGATTTGAAAAGCGGAGTTGGGAGATTTTTTTTAATTTTGCTCCCCATGTCATTTTTAATGTGTATAAATATGGAAATACTTTTAAAATGTGTGCATTTATTGTGAAGGGCTTCTCTTAAAGAATTTTCAAAAAGTTAATTTTATGAATTTATGTTGCAAAATGTATCAAATAGTGCGAGCTAGCGAGCATCCTGCTGTATAAGTGCTCTTAAGCAATACTATTGGTGGATTTTTACCTCGCTCACCGCCACTACCATGTCGTTCCGCTTCAGTACACAGACAGTTCAGACAGACAGACAGACAGTTTTAGTTCAAGCGGGCGTTCAGTACTTAATAATATTTCACGATATATAAAAAAGCTCGTTATGAGCACAGCTGAAAATTTAATAGTCACATTATAAATAATGACAAGTTGGAATTTTTCTGCAAGTGCAGCAAAATTTTACAGCTTTATCAAACATCGAATGACTATGATGGCAAGGAGCTAAAAAATGTATTTGATAATGCAGTTCACAAGTTTGAATATAGCGTATAACGTATCGCCCCAACTTAGCCCTACTTGTTCCGCTACTGTAAAAACTTACCATTTGCATACTGAATTTACTTTTACTTCGTACTTTACCAATAATATTTTCCTCAAATATTGCAGTTTCCAGTCTTTCCAATACTAAATGTCACGACTTTAGCTTGTAACTAGGAGTTTTCCTTAAGTTTAAAATATGTTTCTTAACCCTTTGTTTTTTCCAATTTCCTTCTTTCCTAAGACTCGAGTTATAAAAGTCTTTACTCGTGTTCGTACTAAAGCTTTCTAAAGCTTAAGACAGTGTAAGAACGGAAATTAAAAGTTAGAATTACAATGTCGTCGTGAAAGCCCGCGAGAGTAAACAATGTTCCTGGGTAATTGTTGCATAACACAACGTAATATAATTACCCTTCTCGACTAACGGGGGTAATAGGCTTTGGGAGTGTACACTTGTAGGCCTTAGAGATATACGAGGGGTAGATTAGCCGTGGTGTTAATTAATACCTTTTTGTGTTGTTTACTTATAGGTCTCAGAATCCCACGCCCAGGGGACATTATTCATTTTCTCATGGATACAATTATTTAACATTTTTTTTTTTTTATACGAGATAGGCCTACGTTTGACCACATCCCACCTGATGGAAAGTGAAAATGCGGTCGACGATGGATCACGTAAGATGCCTAGAAAGGTACCTATTCACTCGTGCCTTGAAGATACCCAAGTTGTTACATAATATTATGTGCTTATTTGCAGACTGCAAGACTTAGGAACAAGCTAACATTTTCAAGGGCATTACTTTTTCGACGATAAATTATAATATACCTAATAATCGTAAATTATATTTTGAATTTTATCGATGTGTTTAATAATTACAAACGCCTGGAAGAGATCGCTTACAGTGATAAAATTGATTCAGCTTTAGCAATAGTCTTTTTATGTAGGTATTTTTGTATACCTATATAATTGTCGTACCCTTAGGCACATAATCTTAGTATCATCAATAAAAAAGAAATAAGTAGGTACAGTCTAGCAGGTTTAGGATCTTAATCTCTATCAACATTATAGGGCTTGTTCACGTGAACGCGCGGGCGTGGGCGCTGGCGCGAAATATCAAACATATGACGTGCTATGAAGGTGTTCACGTACAACGCACGTGCGGTGTAAGCAAAGTCTGTCGCGCCCGCGCCCGCGCGTTATAGCGTGAACAAGCGACAAGCACATAGAACAAACAAATATTATAGAAATAACAATTAATTAAGAAAGGCGCTCTTTAGCTCATACGGAACCTTAGTACTTTAGTACTTCTTTAGAACTTACTACGTACGTACGTACTTACGTACTTTTTTTAGTTCTTCTTTAGAAACACCGTTTACCGTAGCTACTTAAAATAATTCAGGTCTCGGAAAATTAAAACTTAGACAATACGGGTTTAGTTTCTTAACATGTTTTAGTTATGTTAGTCTTTATTGTTACGACATACTTCGGCTCAGAAGTTGGCTCCTTAAGTGGAAGATGCTTTGGATGAGTGTTATGTGCTGCAAAATGCGATTTTGACTTTAGTTACTCCATTAGCTTCGCAGTTTTACTTGTGATGTGTTAACAGGGTCTAAGTTAACTTGGTACATTTTTTTTTTTTTTTTTTATGTGATGAAGTAGAAGACGAGCAAGACGCTCTCCTGATGTTAAGAGATAACGGCTGCCCATAATCAGTACAGTGTTACCTAGGATTTCACAATTATGTGAAATTCTAGAATTAGGAATTCTGGAATTAGTACATGGTTAAGTACTAATATATTCGAATATGAAATTGTTATTTTAGAGGGGTTGTGTTTGTTCTGTTTCCAGTATACTTCGTTCATTGAGATTTTTAAAGTTTAGAATTTGATACTAACTTATGTACGCGCATGAGGGTTGAACGGCTTGTGAATGCATCGAATCCCACACATTGCATTCTGCCTAATAGACAAAAACTTACAATGTGTGAGTTAATAACATGTGTCGTTACTATATTTTTTGTGAGTAATTTTAAGTTTTAGTATATTTAAGTAAACTAGGCGAGCAGGACGATCGTTTGGTGTTAAGTTAATAATCCTTTAATGCATAAACATTTTTCTTATATTTTGGTATAAAGCTTAAAGCAGCATAGAACTAGCAAAAAAGTCGTTAAGGTTTCGATATGAAAACTTCACAAGACTGCACTGAAGTTATCCTTTTCCTATACATAATATCCTATTAATACATATTACTAGCTTACCCGGCAAACGTTGTTTTGCCATATAAATAATTTTATTATTATTTTTATTAGCTTACTTATTGGAAGTATGTATGTATTTTAGAATGTGTATATTGTATGTATGTAAGAATGTGGTATATGCGTGAAATAAGCATTATTTTATCGAATTTTTTTTCAAACAAAAGTAAAAAATTAAATTTTATAAAAACATTGTCTCTTATAATTTTTTCATACAACCAATATTTCCATTGACATTTCAAAATAAAGATTCATAATGATTGATTTTTGGGAAACTATGAAAATCTTAATTGTTCAATTACATTTTTTTAATAAATTAAATTAAAATTACATTTTTATAAGATCAACAACATTTTCGATATAAATAAAAAAAAGTATACTTACAACACAAAATCCGTTGTTATTGAAAGCTCGTGTCACGTGTTGAGTACTTTTGAGGTTATAAAATCACTTGATTAACTAATTGTGCAAAATACACTCAAAATTGATAATTTAATTATTATTGATAAAATAGGAATGATTAAAAGTTAATATGAGAGTTACACTGAGATAGCAAAATAATAATTGTCAACGTTACTACTACACTTGATGCATAAACAATAATGATGGCCGACAACTGTGTAGGGAGTGAGAAAGAAAGGAGACCGGCTTCGTTCTCATCCCTACTCCGTGCTGTTTACTGGGTCAGAAGTGACACCTGTAGACATCTGGCGGGGATAACTAATTAAATGACGATTGATCAGTTTTCGACCGGAGAGGAAAAATTATTAAATTACTAAAATGGCTATTAAAAAATAAGTGTTGATCGTAGAAGGGTGAAAATTGAGGATTGTATGTATTGTTGTATGTTGTATCATAAAAAAATAGAAATTAAAAATTTTGTCTAAAAAATAAAAATAAAAATTTAGGGGTGGACTACCCCTAACATTTAGGGGGATGAAAAATAGATGTTGGCCGATTCTCATAGATACCGGATAAGCACAAAAAATTTCATCAAAATCGGTCAAGCCGTTTCGGAGGAGTATGGCAACAAAAACTGTGACACGAGAATTTTATATATTAGATTACACCCAATAAAGTTCCACAGTTTCGGTATTACTAACCTGGTGGTCCCATTGAAGTTGATCTTGACTCCATCCTTGTACCATGTGAAGGCGATGTCTGGGGATCCATACGCCATGCAGCTGAGAATGAACTCTGATCCCTCCCATACTTCTGGACGCTGATTCACGACTAAAGCCTGCATTAAAAATGTTTAATTAGAGCTTTAATTAGAGTCCCCGGTTTTAAGGAGTTCAAAGTAGAGATTACAAATAAAAGATGCAGCGCGGATTGCTCTCAGTGTGTACACCTCTTTGTATCACTTCACTTTTTGTAACATTACATATTCCAAGAAACACAAGCGCTAATGTAGTCTGGAAGCTTTTAAAATTTAAACAAAAACATTTTCCGTTTAAAAGCGAAATTAAGAACAAAGAAATAAATGTTTTTAGTTGTACGAGTAGTAACCAAGGTAATATTGTCTTTAATGAACGCAGTGCCCCACTAAGCGGTTATTTTGCATAATTAGATAATGTAAGAGGTCGTTACCAAACAGTTAAAGTAGCTATTTATCACGCCTTCCTCGGTCTCATGAATCCTTTATAATATGGTTTTACGGGAAGTTCTACAAGAGAAAATTGTAGTTTACAATGGCAACCCTACTGCGTATACTGCGAGCAATCTGGCGGGTTGCCAGCGCTCGGAAACTAGCGCTAGAAAATTCACATTTCAAATAATTAAAATTTCACCGAGGACATTATTGGACTGGCAACGGAAACGGTTTTTATTCTCCAATTAGCGAGTAGAAACTTAGACGGTTTGCTGAAATAATGGATCTGAAAGAAATGTTACTTCAGATTTTCTTTTATAGAAATTTAATATTAAAGTTAAACCTACTTATTTTATAAATTCACGGTATTTAGCATAAAGCTTTCAACAGTTTTTGTTGGTCAATTTCAGTTGTAAATTGTTGAATATCTTGAGTTGATTAGGATTATTTCAAACCCGCGGTGTTTAACAAATCGACGGTATATTGCTATCTCTTAGTGATTAACCGAAGCAGGAAATCACGCAGCGTAGAGCGCGTAGAGCTCATAATTTTCACAATATTTACTCCAAAACGGTTTGTTTCACAAATTTTCCGCGAGTCAATGTTGACTTAAATCCAATGAGTAGACCACACGCTCGTTAAAATATTAGCCGCGCAACTCAAACAATTCATGTTTATTAAGCCGAGAATTCGATTACAACACATTTTTAAACCCACAAAGCAACAAAAGGTTCGCAAATGTCAAACAAAACGTGAAAAGTTGAACAAAAAAACGTCTGATTATCAATTCAAAGGCTGCAAATCAAGTTATTACGGCTCGCCGGCGCCTCACCGCGAGGTTCGCGGTAGAAAAACGCTGCCTACATTTCGCCCTTTGTTTTACCTACCGCAAAATTCGCAGGTTTTTTGTTTTATTTTTGTAAGAGATAACGCTCGGTGAAATACCTATGCATACCTAGTCTAGGTGGGTAAACATCACCCCCGGGTCAGGTTAAGAAAAAGTTCGGTGTGCTTAGGCGTGGAAGGATATTAGTTTTTTGTTTGGTTTGTCTTCGGTTTTGTTGCCAAATTGGTATGGGCCACATACAAACTAAGCTTAGCCATATCGTCGTATACTTAAAATTATTATTATTTTGGTATAGAAAAAAAGATTTCGTTCTTTAGTATCTGCCTAGATATTATAATCTTAAATTTATATAGGTACTAAGCAAGACGTAATCCTTAAAAAGTGTATTTTCCTCCTACACTTAGTGTAGCAGTATAAAAATAATTCAGCCATCAGAAATCAAGATTTCATCGAATTACCAAAACGTCTTTTTCAATAATAATTTTAATATTCCTTTTACAATCTTGTTCATAGCGTTGGTTATATTGATTGAATTCTCGATCAGATGCCACACGCCATTAACCTTCTTATTATAAAGTAAAATTCCGTTTTCCTCTAATATTATTTTTTCATTACCTATCCCCTCTGTCGTAATAAGATAGCTAGGTAACAAAACAGTAACACAACTTGTATTTTTTTAAATATGAATTAATGTTTAAAAGATAAGCACGATGTTCACCTGCTGTCCATAAGCTCAATAATAAGCACTAAACGCACTAAATCCGCAGTACCTACTACGCAGGACTTTGATCCATTTCTTCGATTGATATCCTAGCTACAGTGAACGTATTTGCGTCGTTTCGACGCTGCACTAATGGTATCTAAGCCTATTTTAATTTTAATTGAGGACCTATATATGTATATGTATATAGGTAGGTATTATGTTTTTCTAGGCATGTCCCAAAGCTGACCAAACGTCTCTAATTTAAGCCTTAGATAAGTCTATTATTTATAGAATTTTTTTAAGTTCTTAAGTTAACCAAACATATTATTTTTAACTTGTATTTAGGTAAATATTTTTAATAAAGTCCATAGCAGTAAATAATAAAATACTTTTCCTAAAAAGGTTCAAAATAGATAATAAATAGCGTGTTTTATAGGTCGTGATACAACAAAGAGGATAAGTAAGAAACATAACATTTACAACTTGATAGAAGGAAATGATTTATTGTTATTCAGATAGGCCATCCCTTCATAAAACTGCAATGAAAACTATCGTAAAATAAGGAAGTCGTTTTTTAGGATTTACAACAAAACTTTTAGTTGTTTACGATCTTGTATACCTTCTAGTAGATAATCGAGAGCTTTTTTACTAACATCTTTCGTCATTTTCTTAGGTTATATTTATATTCACATTATATTTATGATGTACCTACTGATGATGAATTTAGATTGATTATGATGCTTTTTTAGTTTTTTTTTTAACTATTGGCTGCAGTTAGACGAAGCAAAAACTAAATTGTAACTTAGTTCTTTTTTAATATAGAACCCTATAAACTAATGTCACAATTCGTGTAAATCTGCGGTTGGCGATGTCACTCCCATATCGGCTTATTACGAACACCACTTGAGTCTTTTTTATGAGATATGTAGATGTTAGAAGTCAGTGATAATAATTAATGCCACAATTTAAATTGAGTCTAAAACACAATGCGCAAATACAATTCAAAATTTCCATTTTCCAGCAAAGACGCAAAATACGTGCCTAATTTCAAGCATTATATTTCATGGAACACATGTTGCGTAATGCGTATATAAAGTAGAATATTTTGTACTGTGAATATAATCTGGAGGGTAACGTCTCCCGGTGTCATGGAAGCAAAACTTGCTCAAGTAATTACGTCTGTTGCTAGATATTAAAAGCGGTATGCCTTCGTATGCGCGATCGGATTATAATACACATATGTGAGCGAGCAGCTTTTTCATTTAAGACTTGGTTACCTGAAAAGTTATTTATACCTATTTGTACATATTTCTAAACGAAAGCCACAAAGTTGAGATTTTGTAATAATTCTAAATATCTGCAATAAAATATTCTGCGTCACAGCTAAATTAAAACCAATAAAAATTATGTAAAATTGAGAATTACGTCAAAAATAATTAAAAATTATACCTCTACGTAATACTCGTATATTGTTGGAAAATTATAGCATATAGGAGCCTAGTCATTGGTTGAGTGGAAATAATCCTCAAAAATGGGTTTTTCCTATTACCACCAAGTTTAAGTACCTATCTACCTAACTTTAAATGTTCAAATTTTACAAACTCTAAGTTTTAAGTGTCTTAAAATTTAAAGTTCAAACTCAAATTTCCTGTGAGAGTGGCGCTAGAAAAATAACATTTCAAACAATTAAACTTTCCCTCTGTCCATATTCTAAAGTTGGGAGGAGAAAATGAGGTAATTTCTTACCCGCGACCAAACTTTAGGGTTTCTTGATTGAGCCGGTTATTCTTTTAACAACCTAAGCTTTGAGGAATTCATCTGGTTAATAGGGAAATTACGCAAGTAATCCCGTCGAAGTTTTACATGTTTTTAAGAGTCCGTGGAGCGCTGTTTTTAGTTTTTGATGAGTTGTTTCGGGTAATATTGTAGCGATGTTCAACTGTTTCGGAATGGTCCAGAGTTTTTCAGTGAAGAAATATATCATTGGAGATGCCATGAGTGAGCGTTTGTCTGGGTCTTTTTGTCCAAATATGTTCTTCTATGTGCGATTTATATGTGTACTCGTATTTTTATTGTGTTTGCCTATTTTTAGTTTTCACAATCGCACTCATAGCACAGTCAAGCACTTTTGTAGCTTATACGATATTATTTTTATTTACGTTTCATTTCGAATACGAATAGAGTAGAGGTAGATTGATAGTATAAAATGGAGCAATGCTCCATTCACTTCGGTGCGGCAAAGTGTGCACTCGACATCTATTCTCCATGTCTGTGTTTTGATGAGATGTTTTGAGTAATTTTGTAGTTGTTCAACATTTTGGGTATAGTCCAGCGTTTAGTCTAGACAGTCCACGAACTCGTTTCAACCAGTTTACGAGCCTTTACTTCAGTGTTTCTCACTGAAATAATTGTTAGGTTATTTTTAACAAGGAGTTATAAGGTTATTTAGTTAGAGTGAATGGCTGTAGTGGAGCTCGTTGAGTCAGACGTACGAGCGGTTGTGGAGTTAATTTATGTTTCAACTCTGCTTAGTGGACGGTGATTTGTGGACTGTAAAAGAACAAGGTGCGCGAATAGTTCGTGAATATTTGAGATTTAGAGATATGGGTCACGATTATATTAAGAATTGCAAAGTTTGGGCGGACTTATGATATTTATCACATTGAGGTGCTTTAAACTAGTATGTTAATGTCGTATAAATGGATTTAGTAGATTCATCGTTCAATATCGACATCAAGATAAACCAACGGAAAATTCCAACAATTTCATCGATTTTATACGATGAGTAAAAATTATGGGTGGGCTTGGTGGGATGTAGCGTCGCTATATGATGTAGTAGCATCTAGGTCATAGATACCTAAGTTAAGTTTAGAAGTTAGGTTGCTTCAAGGCCTGTAATCGTCGGCCACGTAGTTTATACATTAGGAGAGACTGTCCTCTAAGAAAGTTCTAAAAATCCTTAAACATTTTCAAAATACATCTAACGTTCGAACATTCATGTACAATAAAACAGACACATTTAAATCAGAAAAAAACTTACGTGCAAACTCAAAGCAGGTTGCATATCAAAGTGCAGCGTCGCCGGCAGCAACCTCAGTCGATCTGCCCTCGACCTGGTAGCTGCAAGCCTAGCTAGCGCTGCACGGAGTGTGCCAGCTTCGCGTCTCGCTCCCCACACTCGCAGCCAAACCATGCGAGCTCCGTTGGACTCTAATGAGCTGGAAGAAAATAAATACTATTGTCATAAATGAAAATAGAACGTGGTTCGCGAACTGCTTTATAAACGTTGTAGAAATATTTCAAAGTTCATTATTGCAATTGCTAGGGAGTAAGTATATTTAAAACAATGTTACCCGTGGAATCCTTTAAAAATTAAAGAGTAATTCAGACCAGTTTCCTCCGTATTGGATTAAAAGGGTGAACTAAGAATTTAAAAACTTTTTTGTTAGAAGGTATTTATAATTTTGATATTTTTATCATTTCGATAATCAAACCATTTTGTTGACTTGGATAATTTTTCTTATAGACTATGAGAAAAATCAATCAGGTTCCATGGTAGCCCAATAAAAATTGAGGTGACGAATCACTCTCGAAGGCTTCCCACGAAGCTTAAACTCCCGTGAAAACGTTAGGTAATATGAATGACTCACCTGATATTCAAAATTTCGATTTCATCCTCCAAAGTGATATTTGATGCCTTCAGGTAGCTCGTTATCTGCAATAACATTTGAGTTAGTTCGTCATATACTAAAATTGGAAATAGAAGAGAGACTTTTACCTCAAATTTTTCGAAATAAGTTTGGGACTATCGAAAGATCTCTTGCTTTGAAAAAATTGAGGTTAAATATATACTTTTAAAAATATAATAATTGACCTCATTATTTTTAATATTTTATTAAAGGAAAATCCAATTTATATATCTCCAACTTCATCTGCCATTAAAAAAGATGACGACATATGAAAAAATCATTGCATGTATTGATTTTTATTTTGAGTTGATTATACAAATTTGTGTTATTTTAACCTAACTACTCAATTAGAAAAAATATTAACATCGCGATGTAACGAAGTGATATTTAAGAGATATTCTGATAATCTCGCATTTAAATTATGTTGATTCCATCGACGTATCTTCGTCGCTTGACATCAAGCGAGCTAATGGTCAAAGGCTCACACGCTCTACTAGTAGTGTATGACTTGTCAACATTACTATACACACCATCAATAGTCAACATACCTGTTTGGTGACTTCATGAGATATGTTGATATTAGGTTGGTCCACAACTTGCAGTCTTGTTTCGAAGCGTGCCGATGCTGAAACACAAATGTTATATTAGTCCTGGTTATTTAATTTATATCTGTAATACAAAAGGAAAACGTGACAGACTAGAAACGTGCTGCTCGAGCTGCAGAATTTTGTTAGTATTAAATCGTGTAAACATTTAATGGTTCTTCGAGAATGGTTTTTGAAATGACGGCCAAAGGGTTATATGGTGCGGATGCAAATCTGGACCACCGAGCTCGAAATCCTGCCCCGCATCAATGAGTTTAATTAGTTAAGTGCGGTTTTTCCACTCGCTGTACTGGTGGTAGATTTCAGCCGAGGCTAGTTACCACCCCCTGGACAAAACCGTATCGCCAAGCGGTCATTGTGACCGTGTTCCGGCATGATGTTCAGTGAAGCCAGGGGGGATTTATCCCGCCTTTTAGGTTTAGTCTGCTACCATTTACGGCCGCATTGTCGCTTAAGATCTGGCGAGATCGTGGTCATAGGCTTACCTTGCAAGCCGGATACAGAAGGGAAAGGAAGACGTCGCCGCACGAGTTGAAAACAACAAAAACTAATATAAAAAGACGCGACAGTGTTAAACGGCTCAACACTGGATGTTAATAACTAGTTTTAGTACAATAAATACTTACTTAATATAAAGTGATAGGGTAGAACGGAGGAGGAAAATGTATTCTGCCGACCCTACCTAGTGCGGGATAAGGGTAAGATGATGAGTACAAAATACTTACAATCATCTGTGTCTCTAGGATTGCAGTCGCAAGTGGTTCCGTCTTTGCAGCCTTCACTGCATTCATCTATGCCGCATTCTGGACAAAATAATAAGTTCATTTTTTATATTGCACCTATTTTTCAAATCAAATTTCACTCTGGCAATTTTAGAACAAGCATTTAGAAGGATGTCTTGCACCATACATATGGTTCTCCTCTACCGATTTGGAGTAAATCAGAAAAGGTTACAAGAACTTAGAATTAAATACAATTTAGTTCGTTCGTACAGTATATATAATATTATACCCACTTTTCCTTAGGGTTCCGTACCTTGGTGCTCGAGTCCTACTCGTACTTGACCGGTTTTATTTTCTGTGATGTGTAAGTTTGGCCTTTTCCCATCTTTTTGGGCTAATATCATCTATGCTATTTTGTAGAGTTTGGTAGAGGCATCAGGTAGGTATATAAAATGGCAAAATGGTGTATAAAATAGTAATACCAAAATATATCTTGTACCTACATATATAATGCCCATAAAATTAGCATTTGAATTTAAACGAGCAATGTTCTGGCCACTTATAGATAGATATGTAGATAGATAACTCTTTATTGGAACACAGAAAATGTACAGAAATAAACTTAAAAATAAAACACAATATTATAATCTATGTGTTACAATTGGCGGTCTTATCGCTAAAAGCGATCTCTTCCAGACAACCGTGACGACACTTATCCCTTCCCTATTGGATGTATTAGATTTAGTTTTTGTTATAGATGTTTAGATTTTAAGGTTCATTTTAATTTAACATTTTTTTAACTAAAAATATATATATTATGATATTTATAATAAATTATAATTTGAGACTTTTTAGTAGAAGCATGATTCAAACGTTTTAGCAGAAACTGTATAAACTTTACGAGGAACAAACTTACAACGTGGTTTCAAAGCTCACAAATTTAGAAACTACTGGTATAATAGCTCTAGATCTAGGGCTTCTTTCATAGTATTTTATAAAGTTAACACTCAGAGTACCTAATTGTTTAATCAGGTAAAGTACTAGGTATTAAGTAAAGTTAAGGTATTGATAAAAACTACATGCGTACATCAATTCCAAATCAGATTTTTGTGTCTGAGGGAACAACAAAATCAACTAATACCTATGCCTATTCGTAGAATCTTTCTAAATATACGAGCATACTTAAGTGAAAAGGTTGGTGAAGTTGGAGGAAAAGGTGACTAATTGATTTACAGGTGAACACCGCAAACTGTTGATGACAATTATTATTGCAACGCTTTTTAGAGTTCCGCAGAAGAAAGTCAGTTAGGATAACATAAATCAACATCGCATGATTAAATTTCAAAGTACTTCATAAACTCACTGTGTTAAAACAAAGAAAAACAAATGAACAACCATTAATTTAGGCAAACGCTGTCACACTAACTTTACAATAATAGACTGGAGACTAAACACTAACATCCAGCCACGAGGTAAAGTAGCCCCATATATCAAACAATAGTGGAGGTACGAAGCCTCACGTAGCACCTGTTGGCTCCCTGAGAAAGTTAATTGCTTCCTAACTACTCGGACCACATTAGTTGCGACTCGTTAGTTTTGCTCACTTGTACTTGTACCGCTAGTTAATTAAATGCAGCGAATAAACTATTTCAAGTTGCTGGTAAATGGCAAGTGGCCTTTTGCTACGTTTCCTGCGGTAAGTAATGTTGAGTTCTGTTTAAAACGAGCATGTTACAGGAATCCTTATTGCTTTTTAAACTGACTTCGTAAAACGGAGAAATGGGGTAGACTTCCTTTGCACGGGGTAGACTTCCTTTGCAGGAGGTCGTCTAGGTGGGTACCCCAACAGTGCCAGTTATTCTACCGCCTGAGCAGTGATGTGCAACCATCACTGTGCTCCGGTAGGAGGGCACTGTAGCTAGTGAAATTACTGGGCTAAAGAGTCTTAACATCTCATGACTCTTGAGTAAGAAGCGTTGGTGCAGTGCTCCTAGAATTTCACATAATTGTGAAATCCTAGGTAACACTGTACTGATTATGGGCAGCCGTTATCTCTTAACATCAGGAGAGCGTCTTGCTCGTCTTCTACTTCATCACATAAAAAAAAAGAATTTTACGAATACTTTTCAAATATTGTTATGTTTTTTTGTGATTATTTTACAAGTTTATTTGTGGCGTGGATCCATTGGTGTCATGTAGACCTTTATTTAAAAAAATGAGTATTTTGACTGTGACAGGCTTGTATATAATGCAAATTGGCTTATTTGTAAGGGAGCATCCTCAATTATTTAAGAAGGTTGATGATCATGAAAATTTAAGACTATGTCGGAGAGACCCTACAAAATTAAAACAACCCTTTTGTAGATCTGCTCTAGCTGCAAAAAACTGCAATAACATAGTTATTAAAATATTTAATAAAATTCCAAAGAGCATAAGAGAGCTCCCATACAAGTTATTTAAAACAAAATTATATAAGTGGCTAATTGAGAATTGTTTTTATGACATTAATGAATATTTAAATATGAAATCAAATCGATAAAATTGAATACATTTATTTATTAACATTAGAATTATTAATCACAATTGAATTTTTGACATTGTATTTTGAATCTTATATTATTGTAATTTTACCAAATTTTGTATGCCAGCGGAGCTGGTCAAACATGCGTGCTTAGTTTTAATTTATGATCACAATTGTTATTACCATGTTTGATGCAAATAAAGTTTATTCTATTCTATTCTATTCTAAGTTACAAGTGATATCATTAAAACTTAATTTAAGTGTATAAGGTTCAAGCGGTTTTCAAGTTATAAATTAGAACCTGGGTCTCGCTTTCGCTCGCTTGCTTGTTATTATTTTTCTTCAATTACTTTTAGTGAAAGAAATATAGTTCAAAAACTAACGTTTTTCTGGCTATCTGTAATATGTATGATAGGCAGCCCTAAGTCGCAGTTGACTAAAAATAATTAATTCACATATCCCAACAGATTCTAGTAGTGTGCTCAGTGCTCGTATTAGAGCCACTGCGCTTTTCATACTCGCTACAAAGTTTTGCTTTCACGTTCACATATGAATAATAATATTTACGTACCTGGTGACGCAATCTGCGACTCGCATAGATCGCCCGTGTACCCAGGGGCGCAGATACAACTCACTGCGGCAGGACCCATCTGTCTGTCAACAATAAAACTTATATTAATTTATAGAGGTATAGGCATCAGGGCACCTTAAAAATTTTAGGGGTCGAGTGGGCACAAGGTACTAATTTCAGGGGACCAGTGGGCTCATCTTCCCATTTGTATTAGATATTGTTAAATATGTCGGAGGGAACTGGATAAGACAAGCATCGGTAGGTGTGACAATGAGGAGGCCTATATCTAACAGTCGGTGAATATGAGCTGATTAGATTGATAAGAAAAATAGTAGATGTGATGTAAATATTATTTCAGCTCAATTGGTTTAGCTGTTCAGGCGTGAAGATTTAACAAACACATGTACACATATCCATATTTTCGTATTTATAATATTACTTGGTAGTAAATAAAGTCCTATTTAGTATAGTTGCTTTAGATAGGTCATAGTAGGTACAATTGTGTAGAACATAACCGAACATGGAAAAGGATGACCCATTTCTAGGACACTTGAAAAGCCTATGTTAAAAGGCAAGCCAGTCGAGACAATATTGTATATTGTAATTTATTTAAATTAAGTCTATAACTAAGGATATAAACAAAAAGAGCTAGATTTTTGGTTGTTCATGTAGGTATCTACAATATTATAAAATTTTCTTATTGTCACTAATTTTTCTTTAGATTTTCATTTTAATAATTGTCAACTGAGCGTTGGCCCACGTGAACGCGCGGGCGCGGGCGCGGGCGCGAAATATCAAACATTATGACGTGCTATGAAGGTGTTCACGTACAAACGCACGTGCGGTGCAAGCAAAGTCTGTCGCGCCCGCGCCCGCGCGTTTACGTGAACAAGCACTTAGACCTGTCACGGTTTCATCCGTGTTATTCATATAAACCGCTTCTTCTTGAAACTTGAATATATAGAGTCTAAATTGAAAATTACATTAAAACCCGTTGCGTAATTTAAAACGAACAGACAGCGGAAATTACTTGATTGTATACTATGTAAAGATAAAGATGATATACTGTCCGAATCAGGGTGTCGTTTTCTCGTAGCTCAGTGAAAGCATAAAACTGGCACAGAAAAAAGAACATCCTGCCAAAGACATGCGAAGCAAAGCTTGGGCTAACAATACCGTTCCTTGCTAACGGTGGCACACAATGGCTTGCTTTCGGAGCCTTCGTCTTGTATCCGATAGCTAATGGATTAGAAATGTTCGGTGTTTGTGATGCATATAGATGACCAGAGATCGGCGCAACTATAGCCTTTATATAGCTGTAGTGTCAACCGATTTTGGTTGACTGTAGAGTGGCTGGATTACCTCTATATTGCGAATTGCGAATCAATTTGAGTCCGTTTTCTGGTGCAATATTGTGGTATACGTTAGATCAAAAGGAGTTTTAAAACCTTTTATGTGGGATAAGATCTAAAACTGCTATGTTTATTTTTATTAGGTTTTAGTTATGAATTATTTTATTTATTTCCATTTTGTTTGATCTTAGAGGTAACGAAACTATTTTTTTTTCATTGCGTTTGCTTTGAGACGTACCTACAAAAGAGAATATAAAATCTGTAATATTATATTCACGACAAGAAATGTATCCAATTTAGAATGTTCATACCTTTAAGGACGTAAATTGTCCGCGGTCACAGCTAGCAAATATTTATTAATTTATTCACATTTTTTGTCTGCAATACAACCTACAATTTCATCGCTCAGACTTGCTGCCGTTTTAGAGAAACCCTTTTTTGTGCGAGAACGTATGTCGAGCTAAGTAATTGAGGATATTCGACGTAAAAAGGGGTATGTTTGTTGGGCCAACAGCCAGGAAAGGTCCGAGGCCTAAACAAGCGTTAGTAAAACTCACTTTTTGCAGTCGAAATAACTGGAGGGATCGAATTGTTTGTACTGTTTTATTTTTATTCACGTCGATGAGAAAATACGACAGCCGTGGATGACAATGGACGGACGAATAAAGGCAAATTACAATAATATATTTAACCTAATGCGTCTGTCCGTCCGAGAGCTGTGAGCACTCAGCTTCTATTCAATATTGAAAATTTCAATGCAAATTATTTTGTCTCTAACTTAAATGAAGATTTCGAGCTTCATTTTGCTTTTGGAATAAATCAAGCGAATTTTTCATCTGTAATTTTCTGTGTTATGCTTTGTCTACATCTGATACAGAATGTCATTACGAGAAATGGTTTCTATTACAGTCTTAGTAATTGAAATCATTTACCAACAAAATGATTTATTTCATATGCGTGCGATATAGATTTATTTTAGATCCATTGAGTTATGGACTATACTTAATGACAGTTATGTCTAGACGAAGGCATTTAATCATACGACGTAAGCTTGGCTTTTGTTAAAGTATTTTATAAAAAGGTATATAAAAATTCTAGATCACGTTTTGTAGAATTTGATATATAGAAGAGAGTTGCTAGGTCACATTGCAGACCCTTATATGATTCTATCCCACTATTATTAAGTTACATTTTTATGTTCAATTTTTTGAAGTATCTTCACTCTAAGTGACCTTTAAACTCATTAAAAAATCCTCTGAATCTCAGTGGGAGTTTTTGTAAAGTTTGCGCAATCGGTATTTTTACGGACCTATATTATAAGATATTTTTATATGTCGTACGCTGCCCATAATTTGTACAGTGCTAAGAATTTCACATCATTGTGGCACACACCAACGCTTCTTACACAAGAGTAAGTTAATAAGAGGTTAAGAAAAACTAAATACTAAAACTAAAAAACACAAAAAACTAAATACTATTTTGGTATCGTTTGAATTCCTCGCCATCTCTTAAAACTTAGTTAGACTCACATATTTAGAGCGGAATTAACACTAAATATTAAATAATAGCTAATAATTATTGTAATGGATTTCCGAAAAGTAACGCCTAATTCCATTAATTAGGTTAAGACTCTTTTCAGTCTAGTAATTTTGCTAGCTACAGTGCCCTCCTACCGAAGCACAGTAATGTGCAAATATCAATCGGTATAGAATAACTGGCACTTCAAGAAGTATAAAATTTCGTCAAAATTATATTATCGAATGATTACTATCATTGTAAAGTAACATGAGATATGGTTATCTGATATACACATATTATATATCCGCTGCTCCTCCAGCTTTACCAGGAACACAATTCGTATGCATACTTTGCGGTCCGTGATTTCGCTCCCGTATCGGCCTTACTAGCCACTCAAGGATGAGCCGAACCATAATTACGGACGCTGCTTGAATCATCTTTCGTAGATGTAAGAGGCCGGTGATGATGATTGGTATATCCTGTGTTCTGTTAGTCACACTTCATACCAACTGAGTTATGTGCAAGCCACTAAAATATTCATAATCAACAACGCCAACATTGTCTTAGCTCATAACGTTTGCAAAAGGCGCAAAACAAGCGAGTGCATGCGATAAATCACTCTAGTAAACAAGGCAACTTCATTTTCCTCGGTAATCTCCATAAAACTATACCAGAATAGATATTGTGAGTTAATATTTTTCCCTGTCTGAAAGTTATGCTTAACTTTACGCTTTTTATATTGGCTGTCTTCATAGTAGCTCAAACGTACATTAAAATGCTTTATTATACATTATACATTAACCCATAATATTAAGTTGTTAAATTAATCAAAAGAAAATAAATACTGTCTAAATCATAGATTTAAAAAAATAGGATGATGCGGTAGGTACTGACGTTTCTGACATGGTCCGCTTCAATTAGGCCCAGGGTACTATTTTACTTCGGCGCGACAACCGACACTTTCCGATCTAACAGGCTCAAGTTTGGCATAGCGACGATAATGTTATCCCGCATCTTTTTCTTTTAATATGAGGTTTAAAATTATAAAAAAGATATTCTAGTAGTATTATTTATTATCTTCCCATTTCTAGCAACAAAACAGTCGGAATTTCGACACTTTTGGCGAAAAATCAAAAAAGGTGACACGCTTGGTATTTATACATGACTCTCACGTCATCTATTCTAATATAGAGTTGTGGTAATCTCGAATAGTTCCGGCTAGTAGAGGGCTCTCTTTGTTATACCTACTTACTTATGTATAGAAATATGAAGCGATGAAATTGAGTTAGGTGGGGAAAAGCTTTTCCTGTCACTATGCACTTTCAATTTTCAGTTTTTGTTTGGTGTGACTGTGTTTGCTCGTATCGGTATTGGTGACATACGAGAAATTGTTTTTATTCAAATGAGTGATCTGGGTATAGAATTGCCGGTATAGTATCGCCTGAACATCTAACATTGTGTGAGAGACATTTTTGTATAGGTAAGTACTAAATTAGCCTACATACTACATACGCTGATGCTTATAATTATGATTTACCAGTCATGTACGAAAGGAAAACAGTTGGAAAGGTGTCCGATCCTCAATCTTAAGGGACTTACTGAGAAGGAGGATCGAAGTCTTACGCAACACTTACGCAGTTTTAACACATGATAAGTAGCATACATTTTATTGTATTTGGTAAAAGATTTTCTATTTCAAACTAAGATGCACACTTGGTGGAATTTTGTCTTAGACGGGAATAGACCGGACAAGGTAGAAAAAGGTATAAAAGTTCATAGTATATTATAACAGGTTGCTTTTTGAAAACGACGTCGATGACAAAGGGAGACGTAGAACAAAATTAAGAAGGCTGTTTCAACAAAGACAGATATTTCAGCAAGGCTGAGAGAGCATGTCTATATCAACAACTAAAATAGTAAAACTCTATAAATATTGGCCACATATGTGTGCAGAGTATCATATTCAGTATAGAGCAGATTGGCTAAAAACAAAACAGATGTTTTTGGAAGAAAGGAAGTGATGGCACACGCAGCGTCGGCGAACCGGAAAAATATTTGCATATGCGCTCGGCAGACAGATGAAAAACGTGAACAAAAAGTACCTATATAATATACAGAGAGAACTGTGCAACTTTTATTTACTTTAAAACTTCTATGTTACTTAACTTATATGTAAAACTTACTAAAAATAAAAGTGATCAAGTAATATAAAACTGCAGTCACGGTATTCAGTGGAAATTTATAAAATCGACAGTAGATTCTAGTGCTTGAGACCCGGTTTACTATTTTTCTTTCCTAATTTGTAGTAACACTCTCTCAAAATCAATTTCCTAGCCAAATTATTAAACTAAAATAAAAGCTTTTGTAATAAAGTATTTTAGGCATTCTCATAAAAGTTAGGATGTAGTCAATAGCTAACATCAAAGACATAATTATACAAAACATGATGTATTTTTCGTAATCACAACCCCAACAATATTCAAACGCAAAAGCAACTTAAAACCAAAGCCAGTCAATTAGTGGAGCATCAAAAGCGGACCTTTCAGCCTTCAGCCTAAACACTTACCATATTAGGTGCTCTAACATGGGACATTTGTAAATGAATGGTAAATGGTAATGTTTGGTCCAGAATGTGGGCATTCACTGGCGGCCTCACGTCGAGGTTGGACGGGAATGGACTAGTAATGAGGGAACGTGCCCTGTGGATTCCCCTATTAGGATATTGGAACTATTGTTTTTTGTTAGTGTTAACAGTGGGACGTGATGTTGAGTTTGTCTACGTTTTCAAACAAGTAGGTTTTAGAAGGCCCTATTTACTATATAGAGCACTAGTGGTTCTGCGCGCACTTCGTCGCGCTTAATAGAAAATTATTAGCGTTTCGCTACTATATTACCTATGTATTATAAATATAAACATTCCTCTTGAATCACTCTACACATTAATGAAAATCAAAATCCATTGCGTAGTTTTAAAGATATAATCATACATACGGAAAGACAGATGCGAGAAGCAACGTTTCAGTCAATCTTACCTGCAGTTACCGTTGTTCTTGCACATGTTAGAAGTGGTCGGACAGAGGGGACCGACGCCGCAGTCAGTTCCAGAATAACCTTCGAAGCAGGAACAGAAAAATTCCCTGAAAAAAAAAAACACATTAACACACGAAATTTAGCATAATGGATGCATTGGTTGGCGATACAATCACAAACTTCAAAGCCAAGAGTTTTGTATAACTTCCTCTTATAAATATGCAAAAGCATGGATGTTGGTGTAAATGCGTGTGTTTATTTGTTTTCTCTTCATGATTTAGACTAAGCTGATTAGACTGAAATTTGGTACAATATAGCTTAGACTTTAGAATAACATAACATATCAACACTCACGCACAAACACATCAATATACATACACAAACACATCACACACATCAATAATACTATACATAGTAACTTTTCAGCGGGTAAAATGGCTGCTCACATCTAGTAGAAGTTATAGCGAACAATGTCTAAGTGACGTACCTGCTTTATTACCAATCGTTATGCTTATCTTAGTATAGTAATATGTATGCAAAGGAAGGTGCATAATAATTTTAATATGTAATATGGTACCAGTTATTACGCAGAATAACTCGAGTAACATCGTAGTTCGAGCAAGGGGCAGACTGAAAACCAGCAACCACGCTAGCCTAGTTAACGTGGTTAACAAGCTGAGTATGCTCCCATTGCCAACAATTGATTAATAGGTATGTATAATTGGATGAATTTTTTTTTTTATTTTTTTTATATCATAAATTTGTTAAGCAGATATTTTTTGGCAATAAAGTAATTTTTATTCTTATTCTTTTATTCTTATTCAATTACTTTCAAAAATCGATTCATACTATCAAAACTTGATAGTTTCGAGTTTAAAATCACATCAACCCGCTGAAGTGTATAATATTTTTTATCTCAAATGATCCCTAATATAGGGTTCCCGCATGCAAAGGTTCCATTACTCAGGCGTAGAATGGACAGGACCCTTGTCATCGGGTCCATTCTTCCCGTCTGGAGCCGTTCACGCCCTATTGGCTGGCCTAATGGGCGCTTAAGATCTTTTGACGATAAGTTGTCATGGAACATGTATCATGAAAGGTACTGAAGCCTATCACGGCGGATCATCGTGTTGATAACTCCTTATTTTCAATGTGGAGTTATGTGAGGGATAACGTTCAAGGATTTTCGGATTCGTTTAAGTCATTTTTTTATTCAAGTGTTTGTTATATCGGATTAGTGATGAAAGATGTGTTAGTTTGTTGCTATTGGCAATCTTATCGCTCACAGCAATCTCTTACAGATGACCGTGCAGGGAGAGGAAACATACGTATTGATAAAAACGCCAATTGGTACACCTATAACTTTAATTTTTGTGGGTAAAAATTATTTTTTATATGGTTTCAATAAAGTGTTATTTATCTTTTTATATTAACGATGTCCAGTTAATTTTTAGAATTACAAATTTTTTAGCTTTATTTTTTTGTGACGAAACGCTGAGCCTGTTCCCATTGGCGAGTACTCTAAAATTTTTACACACTATGTAAGCTTAAGCAGTAAGATTTTATTTATTTTTAGCCATGGTTGTCCCACTGCAGGGTAAAGGCCTCCCCACCTTCCTTCCACTTTTTGCGGTTTTGGGCTATTTCTGACCAGTTTTTGCAAAAAGAGTCTTACTCATCCCGCCATCTCCGCCAGGGCCTACCGCGGCGTCGTCTAACTGTGCTGGGTGTCCACTCAGTGGTGCGTTTAGCCCACAGCTCGTCCGACATGCGGCAGATAGTAAGCAGTAAGATAGAGACAATAAATTATTTTCATTTCAATAACTTACGCAAAGTCCTGTTTAGCATAGCAATGTCCAAGAAGTCTGCATTCGATAGCACTGCACGACGAAGGTCCGGGCGGGTCGGTAGGTGCTCTGACTGCGTAGGTCACGTTAAAGCCAAACACTGACAATAAGCCCAGGGCTCTCAGCTGAGTGCCTTCCAGTCTGTTCAGGGTCAGCTCCACCACTAGGACCGGACTTTGGACCTGTGGACAAGAGGAAAATATGGTAAGTAGGTATATTTCGCGTAACATTACCGGGTGTAGACTTCCTTTTACAGTTCCGGGTATTTTAGCTAGTGAAATTACTGGGCTGAAGAGTCTTAACATCTTATGACTCTTAAGTAAGAGACGTTGGCGCAGTGCACCTAGAATTCAATAACATTGTAAAATCCTGTGTAGCACTATACTAATTATTATAATGGGAAGCGTTATCTCTTACCATCAGGAGAGCGCGTTATGGTCGTTTTCTTACCTTTTGTATAAAAAAATAAAATTAATGGTTAATGAGCAACAATAATTAAGAAGTAGTGTTGGTTTGACTTGAACTGACTTTTGCTAGTGGAAGTTATTTATTTAGTTATATTGAAGTCTTATAATGAGGTTTTAAAAAGCTGCTCTCTGATTTGGTTAGATAAAATCCGATTTAAATCGCTAGATGGTTTTAGAACAATTTTCTCTATATATTTAATTTTCATTCCGGAAAACCAAGCCGGCGAATATGACCACATTGAATAAAAAACGATACAATCGAGACTCCGTACGTGGAGTTTCACGCTTATATTAATAAAGAGATATTTTAAAATGTTTAAAAAGAATGTTCACCGGGAATGTAAAGGTAATTATTTTACCTTAATTCCACAACTAAATTTATAATGTCTATCTATGTACAAGGGTTTCATTATAGGCACGTTAAATAAACAAAGAAAATGAGCGCAGTTGAGCGTGGTACATTTTAGTTCTACCCAAATTTCAAAAGCAAACATTGTACTGGTATGTTCGAAACAATATCCCTTTGCTGTTTACAGAAACCCTTTTCATCGTATAAATTCAATACTTGTTACGTTCAAATGTGCCTACAAAAGGACACATATGTCTGCTAGAGTTGTGACGGAAATCCGGCCGATTCGGACACTATTTCTATGGCCTTGCCGGATATTAGGTATTTACAACGGGTATCCGCTTGACGCAATTTAATTAAATCCCGAACAGAACTAAACGAAAGGATGTTCAGTCGGTTTTGGTTATAATTAAAGTGGCAGAGATTTTATGCACGTATTTTGGATTAAATTTCGAATACCCTATGAATGGACAGTATGCAGTAGAATTAATAAATTTGAAGTTTAGCTATTTAAAAACCTTTTAAGCCTGAGATGAATAAGTTATATAAGTAATTTTACAGTAAAGATCTAATCAATCAAATTCAATATCTTCTATTTTAAATGAAAATAAATTTATCTGCTCGTAATTAGATAAATATAAATTCTATCTGATAAATTCGGCATATCCAGTAACCGGCCAAAGCGACCTCTTCTTCACATATCCAATGTAAAAAATCTCAAAGATTGTCTCAAAGAATTATTTATGAAGACATTCGTCAGGCTGTCGTTTTCTCAAGGACTAAGAAATACGGTCCAAAGGGGGAATGGAATTTGGCAAATCTCCAGATGTAGGAATTATTTTTTCTCCCATTCAGTGTCGGTAGAACTTTGGCGAAATAATGTGATGAAAACTCTTCCTGGGAAGTTGGAAAAAGATTTGGAGTCAAGTTAGAGGTTTAACTCGAGGAAAGGCGACGTAGGCTTGGCTTAGGAGTTTGTTTTTGTGTCACTTTGGAAAGCACTTCTCGTGAGCAACTATAATCATAATAAGCAAGTTTTGTGACAGGGGTATTATATTTATCCATGTGAAGTTACAAGATAATGTACTGTGTGGTAACAAAGGTAAAGTTTCGCCTGATGCCTAAGAAATGTTTGCGAAGTTCTGAATGAGTCTTTAACATTTCTGTAGGCAACTGATAAACAGAAGTTTAAAACAACAGTGTAGTTGTAGATTGCAGGCCTATATATTACTCTGGACTAACACAATTTCATTAGCTTAATAACGGAAGACTTACTGGGCAAAGAACGTAATTTATTGTTATTTACGTTAGCGCTTATTTGAGTCGGCTTACGAGTACATTGTTGGGGGAGATGAAAAAGAAGAAATATTTGTTTTCTAGTCTCTAACTATGCATTCAAGTACTTGCCCGCGCACTATTAATTTTGTTATATTTATTACTCTAGTAAAGGGAATTTCTAGTCTACCTAAAAAGAACAGAATTTTAGAAAATAGACCTATTTCATTTATTGCAGGATTTTATTACACGAACGTACGGTCACACATACCGGTCACATAATAACTTTCATCCATAGTTAGAGAATATTGGCAGAAAATTATTTAGGAACGACGCTGGTTGGCTTAAAATGTTTATCTCGAAGTAGAGTCGGTAAAATCTTCTAAAAGTTTCCAAGCAGCTCGTACCTCGCTCGTTCCCTGCTCGTACCGTATCATGAAATTGAGCATAATATACACAAAATGATGAGACAGCCGCTGAAAATAAATGAAAACATAAACAACAATATTTTGTTATACTTTTGTTAGAAATGACACGACCTTTACCTTTTCAGAACACTTGGTATCTTTGTTTCTGGCAAAACTTATGATTTATTCATGAAATCCTGAGCTCGGCCGCGTCTGAGATGATTTCTAAACAATCAGGTATGTATTCAAGATGTTTTAGGTTCAACACAATGTTTCTTTATAATGCCTAATAAGCAGGCTGGGCGGGGCAATCCTTCTTCAAATTATTCTGGAGAGAAATTCGTGTTTCGTAACAAATTGTTTGAATTGTTGCTGAAAATATGGCCACGTTAATTGTATTTTTGTGGGGTTTAACGATATTCCACAATGCAAGTCTAGTGTAGAGCACAATGAGAGCAAGTTGATGGTTTAGGGTCTGCTGCTATTAGCCCTAGGCTACTATGTTCTAGGCAGCGCTTGTCTTTTACAAAAAGGATAATATTTAAATCCTTCCGAATTTGAAAACTAACGCACGTTATGTCCCTCAGTTTAGTGCGTATTTAAAAAAAAAAAAAACAATTATAAGAGTTTATTATTTAAAGGAACTGGTTAGCTTACTTACACTGTCAGAATCAAATCACAATTATTGACTGTGTGGCTAACTAACCTATGATACGATCAAAATGTTCACCACTATAGCCTGAGTAGGTATATGAATTAGTCACACAATAGTTTGGTGGTAATTCACCTCAGGGATTAAATCCGAGCTGAAATAGATAAGCGGTATGCACTAAAGAGGTACCTAGGTATAGTCATATTGAAACAATAGACAATAACACTAATGCAGATTCTGATGCGGTAGAGAACATTGGGATAAGAGAAATGTTAGATTTAATAACAATGACGTTATGCTATAATAATCCTACTATAGCTTTAACTAACCAATATGCAAATCCATTTTTTTATTCATTGTTGGTAAGCCTTTGATCACGAACTCGCGGGATTCGAACTCGATGGTCCAGATTTGCATCCGCACCACATTATAGAGGTGAATTGTTAATAGGTTTGATTTTTTACATCTTCTTTTCTTAAATATAAAAAAGGAACACGTGACTGATTGACTGAAACGTGAACGTGACTGGAATATGGATAGATTTTATGACGTCGTCCACCATAAAAAAAGCTTTCTCCAAAGCGAGCAAAGCTGTAAGCATAATCTAGTATAGAATAAGTAAGTAGATGCAAGCGTTCGTTACTTTACTTCAACACTAATTGAAAACGCTGTCTCACTCCAAAAACGACATCGCTTGAAATTTCACTAACAATTTCTGTTGCTACGTACGCGCCTCTATCCCTCAGGGCTGTTGTTCAGCAACTTACCAGAGTATTAAATAAAGGAAGACACCATCCTCCATAAAACAAAACTGACGCCGATTGAATTTTAGCTTATGGTTACGAACTGCATCTGCTTGGCGTAATCCTTTCTTAGGGGGTGGCTACGTTATAAAACCTATCTACATAATATATTCCAAATATATGCCCAATAAGTTAAACGGGTTGACCTGTGCGTGCGATAGAAATCGATCAGTCAGTTATACGTAGGTCTTGTCATATTTCGACATGCAAATCAACGAATTAGGGAAATAATAGAAGTCGAACACAGCTCAAAAAGTGATTCAACGCAAAGTACAACTATATGGGCGGGGCGTAAAAAGTACAATTCACCCGCCGCTCAGTCACACAACGCGCTCAGCGACAGATGCACGCATCGTTTGATTTTTAAAAATATCCAAAATAATATAGTTAACGGACAAAAATGACCTCTTGTGTGGTAAATTGGTGTAAAAATGGAAAGACGGCAGTAAAAAGCAGGAAAAACTTATCACAGCTAACAAATATTATTTAAAACCAAATTATATAATTTCGATTTTAGTTGACATAAAATACATAAAAATATAGGGTAAACTAGGCATGGCTGAAACAATGTTATCTTTGTCGTTCATTGCATTCGCATTCGATTAGGTAACGTTATATTTATTTTGTATACTAGCTAAACCCACGGTTTCACCCCCGCTACAAAAATGTTATTTTTGTACAATAAATAAGAGCATTTGTTTTTTAATTGTCAGCGCAAACATAAACATCGGTTCCACGACTTTAATTGTTTAAAAAATACTAAATGCTTACAAACACAGTGAAAAGTGACACAATAGATACTTAAACCCCTGTAACAGTGATTAACATAATAAACTCGCATTAAAATAGTTATTTTACAAAGATAAAACAAAAACAGTGATAACAAATTTACGAGACAATATTATAAAAAAATGTGTAAAATCACTCTAAAACACAACGTGAAAGTGTACTGTAATACTATATTAACATAACTGTACAGTGATATTGCAACAAAATTCATTAATTAAGTCAAAAAGTGAAATAATAACCTAAAAAATACAAAAATATCCTTAGAAACATACCACAACAAAAAAAGTTTTAAAACAGCGCAGCGCCATCTTGTATCATAAAGCCAAACTTTTTCTATAACTACGTAATATTTGAACCCATCATCGAATTCGAACGCAATCATACTCTAAATTTCAATCGATAACGTTGTCAACCGATTCCATTAGAGGGCGCTAAATAAAATTTTTGTATGTTACACATTGCTAAGACAAATTCATCGCAATGAACAACAATAAATGTGCGGGATGCCACCAACCCCTACCAAGACGACGATACCTGAAATGTCAACTATGTTCAAAACAATATGACCTAGACTGTGCAAATGTCTCTGAAGCAAGATTTTACAGTACAATGACAATAGAACATAGAAACAAATGGACATGCCCATCTTGTAACTGCAAAATGCCTAAAACAGGAAATCAAAATACTCCAATAACACGTAACCATTATTCAAACAACGAGAGAGAAAATTATTGCCTTAACGTTACATTCAGGAAAAAAACAACAAACATACTCAACGATAGTCAGAGTTCCGGCGAGTTTAGTATACTGGGAGACACTTTAAAAGAAGACAAGGATATACAGGATGGAAATATAATACAGGGTGACAACCACATACAGGGTGACAACAACATACAGGGTGACAACAATACACAGGGTGACAACAATACACAGGATGACAATAATATACAGGGTGACAACAATATACAGGGTGACAACAATATAATGGGTGACAACAACACACAAGAAGAGAACATTATACGGAATCCCAAAAGAATACAGGGTGATAATACTATACAGAATGACAACATTATACTGGCTCAAAAAATACCTGCCAGTCGTAACTATGAGCAGCTAACACTACAAAATCTGGTTGAAATATTAGATCTACGCCTAAAAGAAAATAACAAGTCAATTATATCAGATATTAAATCCACAATACAAACTGAAATAAATAGAGCATTGGGAATACACAAGCAAGAAGTTAATAAGAAAATTGATACATTAACTATATATAAAAATAAACATGAAACTGACATTAAACAACTTAACTTGAAAATAGAAAGCCTACAGAAAGAAAACGAAGAACTAAAACAAAATATAAAAGAAATTTCGGCAGCAACCAAGCCGGTCGCAAACCTCGAAAGTGACAACAAGAAAATAGTTATATATGGCCTCACAGACTACTACAACGAACCCGAATATGACCTCCACAAAAGAATCACCGCTTTGTTCCATGACGTCCTTCAAGTAAATTTGACTGGTTACTTAGAAGACACTTACAGGATTGGAAAACCCAAAAATCATACCCGACCACTAGTAGTAGAATTGATAAGCAAAAGAATGACAAAATACATTATTGGGAAAAGCAACTTTTTCAAAGGAACCGGGATTTATATATCAGAATACCTAAATGAAGAAGCTCGAAAAGAAAGAAAGAATCTACGGGATGAGATGATAGCTGCACGTAAAAAGGGTCTTTATGCTGTCATACGCAACAACAAACTTTTTATTGACACTAATCATAAAAGAAATAATGTCAAAGATTTCAACCTGAACTATGACCAATTCCCACCACTCGATAAACAGCAACAACATAAAAGATCGACCACTAATGAAAATAACAATATAAATCCTGGATTCGTAAGAAGCTCAGAAACCAATAATACTTCCTTTCGTGACAAACTCCTCCTTTAAAATTTTATACCAAAATATTCAAAGCCTTTGGAATAAGCAACACATCATGGAATCGTTTTTAGATGATAACATAAACACTCCATTTAATGCACTTTGTTTATCAGAATCTTGGTTAACTAAAGAAAAACTTAAAATGATTAACTTCACGGGATATAAAGTAGCTGCTTCATATTGTCGAACCTCCAAACGTGGCGGTGGTGTTTGTATCCTGTTACAAGACTGTATAGAAAGTGTTGAAAAAACTGATATAAGTGCAATATCGATAGAGCATAATCTAGAAATGTGTGCAATTGAAATTCCCAAAGAAAATACGTTAATTGTCACTATGTATTGGAATGGTAGAGAGGAAGATATTTTTTATAATCAATTAACAAAAACATTAGACTACATAAAAAATAAATATTCAAAATTAAATATAATACTAGGCGGAGATTTCAACATAAATATCTTGCAAAATAACACTAAAACCAATACATTTATAGATACTATGTGTAGTTACGGATTTAAACAGCAAATAAAAGCCCCCACTCATATAACTCTAACGTCATCAGCATGTTTAGATTTAATATTTACAAACTTTAACACAAAAACTATTAACAGTGTTAATGTAGAAGACTTTGGCTTTTCCGACCATGCTGGAACCATATTAGACTTTCAAGTTCTACATCTTTACAAAAACAAAAAAGACACCTGGGTTATTCAAAAGAGGCTATTTACACATAAAAATATGGAAAACTATAAAAACTCTCTTAAACAAATAAACTGGCAAGATATTTTAGACTATAACAAAAATGTTAATGACAATTATAATACTTTTTCAAATATCCTCAGTGAACTACTAAATAAATGCATACCAAAAAAGAAAATGAAACTCACATCTAAGTACAAAAAATATTGGCTAACTGTAGGTATTAAAAAATCATGTCAAAATAAAAGATTACTGAAAATTCATGCAACAACCTCCAACAATTATATTCTAAAAAATCTATATAAAAAATATGAAAAAACTTTAAAACTAACGGTAAAAACATCTAAACGTATTCATTATATAAATAAAATGAAAAAATCTTCTAATAAAATCAAAACAATGTGGAATATAGTCAATGAACGAACAAACAAAAAAATTAAACACGAAAAAAACAACATTAAATTAACAGTAGACGACTCACTTATAACTGACCCAAAACAAATTGCAAACCACTTTATAAATAACTTTACTGTAGAAAATAATACCGAAATCGACAACATTGGCTCAACCATCCTACCCAACCTATCTCCAACAGAAAATTCCATATACCTCAGCCCAGTTGATAACCACGAAATAAATAAACTTCTTAAATCATTAAAAAATAAAAACTCTCATGGGATCGACGAAATTCCACCATCCTTAATGAAAAATTGTGCCGACGAATTAACTTCCCCATTTTGTTTTCTAGTTAACCAGTCCTTCGACCAAGGCATCTTCCCCAATTTTCTCAAAAATGCAATCATAAGACCAATTCACAAAAAAAATTCAAAGACAGACCCAAATAACTATCGTCCAATAGCTCTTCTCCCGACTGCATCAAAAATTTTTGAAAAAGCCATTTGCAACCGGGTCTATAGTTTCTGCGAAAAATATAACCTATTTCATGACTCACAACACGGCTTTCGTAAGAAAAAATCCACAACTTTGGCGGTATTTAAATTCATGCAACAAGTTATAGACTTAATAAATACAAAAAAGTACGCAGTAGGTATACTACTGGATATGAAAAAAGCATACGACAGAGTAAACTATAACATCTTATTAGACAAACTATACAATATAGGGGTTCGTGGTACAGCTCATACCTGGTTTAAATCATACCTTAAAAACCGAACACAAGTTGTAGAAATTGAATACTTTAATAATAACTCTAAAACTATATTACATGTAAAATCCGATATCAAAATAACAAATTCATCAATTCCGCAGGGCAGCGTATTAGGTTGTTTGCTCTTTCTCATTTACATCAATGATTTACCTAAAATAATAGAAGAACCCTGTATTTGCTTTGCAGACGATATATCTATACTAACATCTTGCCATAACAATTCAACCATAGAAACTAAGCTTAACAATATATTAACAAAAACATCAAACTGGATAAACTCACACAAATTAGAAATTAACTACAATAAAACTAAAATCATCACCTTTCACCCACATCAAAAAACGCCCCTTCACATCGACTTCTCATTTAACAATATCAAATTAGAGACAGTAAACACCTTTAATTTACTAGGATTGAATATAGATAAAAATGTAACTTGGAAACAGCACATACAACATCTACGAACAAAAATCTCAAGTTTTACATACGCGTTTCGAGAGATAAAATCTACAACAAATTTTGAAACAGCTTTAGCTACCTATTATGCCTACGTTCACTCTTGGCTCAGTTACGGGATAACCCTCTGGGGAAACAGTACTGACGCACCTTCTCTTTTCATATTACAAAAGAAACTCATTCGAATCCTAGCCAACATAGAACAAACCGATAGTTGCAGACCATATTTCAAGAAATATAAACTCCTTACCTTGCCCTGCATATACATTACAGAACTTTGTAAATTCGTCCGCGATCACCCCCATTCATACACAAACCGCGACGATAACCAAAATCAGTACAATTTAAGACTTAGAAATAAACTTGCGCTTCCAAACTCCTCACTGTCCATTCACTCCAATAGTCCATACGTAATGACCATAAAAATTTACAACAAACTACCTTATAACTTAAAAAACGAACCTAACTACAACAAATTTATAAAAAACCTAAAATCGATACTTTTAAACAAATCATATTACAGCATAGAAGAATATCTGCAAGATTTTACACTAAAATAAATAAATTATAAAAATATGTACATATGTATATCATCCTCTCTAACACGTCCAATTAAAATTATTATAATACTATTATTTCATTTCTTAATTTTAATAACATTTATTGTATCTTCTAAATTGCATGTGCCCACCAGGGTCCTTAGAAATACTTATGTGCAAACTACACTAAGACCTTATTATGTACCTAATTCTAAGGGAGCAAATAAAGTATTGAGTATTGAGTATTGAGTAATTAAATCAATAATGACTTTTATAAAAGTCTGAAGAAAGAAAGAAAAAACCTCTAAAGTGAAGAATTCACCTGACCCGGCCCCCCCGGCTCGGCCTGATTCGACCTGATTCTGGCATCGCGCTTTTATCACTGCACGAGCCGACACCGATCGAAAGCCCAGGTCATACGACTAATGTCCAATTATGAAAAATGACAAATATTATAGACGTCCAATCATCAAAATGCCTATTCGGAAAATAGTTCACTCATAAAAATGTCAAATCGTAAAAAGGTCCAATTTGAAAATTGTCCATTCTAAAACGTCCATTCGTAAAAATGTCCAATAAAGTTTTATTTTATCCGTGGTTCTATCAATAGCTAATCCCGTAGTCCTATAAAAAGTGTCACGTACCTAGTGAACAATCTTTATTTCCAATGCAATGACAGCTGTCAAACTTGAAATGTCAATATCTCGGAAAATACTCGTCTTAGGCTGATGCTGTCATAGAAGAAATTAAAGGTCTTGGAGAGATCTTCATTTCAGATGACAGCTGTCAAACTTGAAACGTCAATATCTCGGAAAATATTCGTCTTAGGCTGATACTGTCATAGAAGAAATTAAAGGTCTTCGAGAGATTGTCATTTCAGATGACAGCTGTCAAACTTGAAACATCAATATCTCGGAAAATACTCGTCTTAGGCTGATGCTTTCATAGAAGAAATTAAAGGTCTTGGAGAGATCTTCATTTCAAATGACAGCTGTCAAACTTGAAACGTCAACATCTCGGTAAATACTCGTCTTAGGCTGATGCTGTCATAGAAGAAATTAAAGGTCTTGGAGAGATTGTCATTTCAGATGACAGCTGTCAAACTTGGAACGTCAATATCTCGAAAAATACTCGTCCTAAGCAGACGCGGTCATAGAAGAAATTAAAAAACTTTGAAGATCTTCCAGATTTTGACATTTCAAGTTGGACAGCTGTCATCTGAAAGGTAGATCTCCCCAAGACCTTTCATTTCTTCTATGACAGCGTCAGAAATAAACCAATTCGTGTTGGACATTATTCTTAATTGGGCATATTTCATTTGGACCAAATTCATGTTGGAAATTATTCGTGTTGGTCATTTTTCCTAGTTGGACGTTAGCCATGTTGGACCAAATTAGTGTTTGACCAAATTAGTATTGGACATTAATACTAGTTGGACATTTTGGATTTTGGACATTTGTCGTAAAAACCGATAAAACTTATTCCATATCCTTTTTGGGGATTCTAACTACCCCTGTACCAAATTTGGCAAATTTGCCATTACCTTGTCGAATGCTTCGTTCTATTGTTGTACTACTCCTCAAAACATCACGCATGGTTGATGAGATATTCGTTTTGTTTCAAGCATACCAAGGTTACCCTAGTCTGACATAAAAGAATATATTTGAGTTACCCGTATGGCAATACCGAATTTAACTATAAACAATTTTGATACTTTAATTATTTAAAAAAAAAAATCGCTTCTGTACTTGGTCACTGACCTCTGTTTAATCAGATAAGTAGCTCTGGCTCGAAAAAGTTACACACATGCTTCACAAGACATGCGTCTAATAATGATACTTTTATAAAATGATAATAAAAGACGATGTGTTATATGACACAAATATAATATTAAAAATACATAAAATAAAATGATAAATCGTTAATTTAAGGTAATCCAATTCTTTATTTTTTGCGGTGGGGTGGTCTTTTCGATGTCTCGTAGGCGGGCATTTTCCTTTTTTTTTTTTAATACTTTCCAAAACAAATTTTCTGACTGATGATTTCGATTCGCCTAGAAAATACAAAATAAATAAGATTAATATCATCATTTAAAAGTAAAAAAGGCGTACCAGTATGGTAACAGTAAAAAAGGTGCCATGAATATAATGTTAAAAGAAATTCCCAAATAAAGCAATTGTATTTGTACTTGTACGTAGGGACATCTAATAGACATTAAAACAAAATAAAAATGCCAAGTGCAAGTCGGACTCTTTTGAATTGAACTCTTTCTTGAAACATCTCATATATACAAAAACAAACGGAAAAAAGCACTTTGTTGTTTGGGAGCCCCTTTTTTATTTTATTCTATTTTTAGTATTGCAACAAAAATACATCCAGTATTTTGGCAAAGGTGAGGCAATACTTCACACCGGGACAGCTGCTAACGCTGTACCAAGCACAAGTCCGGTCGTGTATGGAGTACTGTTCTCATCTTTGGGATGGTACTGCCAAATACCAGCTTCAGACACTGGAGTCGATTGAGAGACGTGCCAAAAAGCTCGTAGATGACCAAAAGCTCACGGAATCTCGGCTGCAGAGCCTTGAACACCGTAGAATGGTCGCCTCGTTATCGGTCTTCTATAGGATTCATTTTGGAGAGTGTGCGCAGGAATTACATGAACTAATTCCTCCAAGCCCATTCTACCGACGGACGTCGCGGCAGACGGCAAAGCGGCATCCTTACTTAGTGGCGTTACCTACTGCCCGCACCAAGCGTTTTGCTTCGTCGTTCTTAATGAGAACTGGTCGCGTTTGGAACACTTTGCCGTCATCCGTGTTTCCCGAGCGGTACAACTTGGGTATCTTCAAGGCACGAGTGAATAGGTACCTTTCTAGGCATCTTACGTGATCCATCGTCGACCGCATTTTCACTTTCCATCAGGTGGGATGTGGTCAAACGTAGGCCTATCCCGTATAAAAAAAAAAAAATACATCCGTGAAAATTTCAACCTTTTAACTATCACGGTTCGTGAGATGACAGACAGACAGACGAACGGACAGCGAAGTCTTAGTTATATGGTCTCGTTTTCCCCTATGGGTACGGAACCCTAAAACGCAATTTTTCATACACATAATATCGTCATTAAACATGGACAATATGAAAAGTATCAAAAATGTTCAGTCATACTATAATGTATTTTATGACTTTAGTTGTAAACAAATATATAACACAAAATAGTTATTTATGGACAAAATAACGATTATTTTACGTTTTCAATGATGAGGTTCAATGAGCTTGATGATGTACTGTTAATCTAACTTAAACGTACCTGAGATATACGCTGTTCTCTTAGAAACACTTAGTCAAAGCAGCAACCACTTTTCTATTTGCAACTGCTGTATACGCCGTATATATACATTTTGTAATTCATTTGGCAAGCACGGCCATGGATTATTTTATTCATTTTCATCAACATTATTGTGAAAAATCTTCGAAATAACTTATTAATCACTAAAAATACGAACAACATGTTGTTGTTTACATTTTTTTGTCAAATTTGACAGAAGTAGTTTGAAAGAAATAGGTAGAATGTTGCCATTTTTATTTTAGTTTTTTCTTATTAAATTTGTACTCCTTCGTTTTGTCCATCCCGTTTGCACATGTTGATTGAATATTTCTGTTTCACTCAACACTATCCGACTAAGTAAAATGACACCCCAAATGAATGAATGGGCGAGTTCATGTACAGAAAATATATTTAGCATGGTTATGCCTTATGAATGTCCGTGTGTCGCGTGAGTATTATAATTTAGTGGTGTGAGTTTGGGACCACGTTTTTGCGGAAAAAGTAAGGGAGTTACAGGGAGTTGATGCAAATACATAATTTGCTGTGGCGTGATTTTGGAATATAGTTTACATCATGACAGAGAGAAGGGAAAGCTACGCCCTGCATTAGGACACAGGACAATACTAGCTGAATTATAATAATGACCGAAAGCGCACGCGTTAGTACGATGCGTCTATAGGTATTGGAACAGTGTACTTTAGTTTAATAAAGGTTTATCTTCATTATATTGAAATTAGCTTTTTGATTTTTGGCGCGCGGTGTCTGACTTTTTGAGTCTGATCAAGTAACATTAACACTCGCATGCTAATTGAGTAAAATTAAACACACATTTGCTAGAACAAACAAAATGAATTACGCGGTAAAGGCGTGACATGTGAGTGTTCAGTGTTCACTGTACTTCTAGGGCTGAGACACTGGAGTTTAAACCAAAATAGAATAGAATAAAATACATTTTATTAAGACCAATTAAAAAAAGTGAATCACACTAATATTGTAAAGGCGAAAGTTTGTGAGTGTGTTTGTTTGTTACTTCTTGACGCCTAAACGGGTGGACCAATTGAGCTGAAATTTGGTATAGAGATAGCATAGACCCTGGAATAACACCTGGTATAGCGGGCAAAACCGCTCGGAGCAGCTAGTAAATAATAATAAGGAAAAAAACTTTACAAAATAATCTTTTGAGATGTTTAGGTATAGGCACTTATTATAATCATCATTTTCAGCCCTTCTAATAAGTCAGCCTCACTTGCACATTGTAACTGTAAAATTATCAAACAAAACAAAATGTTTAAAAGGACTTAGGTAAATCATAATTACTGCGTGCCGGTCTGAAAGGCACTAGCGAAATTACTGATCATGACGAGATTTAACAACTAATATCTCATGGTAACAACAGGTGCAGTGTCTGATATTATGGGCAATAATGATGCTTATCTTTTTTTCCCGGGGAAATGCATTACGAAACCTTGACCAATTGTCGTAGGGTGGTTATGTGGGACTCCCCGCGAGAAACCGGCGGATATACCCACTAAAACCCCGGGGTCCTTCCAGCCGCTGTTCAGCGGGGACGACAGAGGTAAGCTCTCGCATTCTTCTCCATCGTCTCATGATACTTATCTCTGGCCTCTTGATTTGCTCGTCTCATTAAAAATGGTTAATATATGTAGTTGGTTTACATAATATCTTTTGTGGTTACGGCAACTGACTGCTGGTAGTGAGATGTTAATTAATTTAGCACAATTTCAGTTTTGAAATTCTGTTAGACCCAGGAAATCGATATCGAGATTAGCCAATTAAAGCCAGTTGGTTTGTTTAATTGTAATTGGTTATCATGGATTAAAGTGCATTTCTATGAAAGCTACCGGCTAACGACTAATGCGGTTTCGATTACCCGAGGAATTGCTCATGAAATAGGACCACTTCACATGAGAAGTTACTCTAAGTTTTAGCGAGCAACAGCGCAGGACAATCTTCTTGTATCTGAGGCCAATACTCCTTTTGGGTCTATAAGGGTTGTGTTAAACTAAATAAAAATTAAATTTGAGACAATCATATGTATCCAGAGGTACAGTAAACTACGAGTTAACCCTTAATGATTTAAATTAATTATGCATTTTCTCGAAATATTGCATTTTATATCCATACTTTGCGACCTACAGATTTCCGAAAGTAAACTCATTCTACCAACAAATGAGATAAATATTATTATTATACATATATTATAGACCAATCAATTCCCAATCAATCGTGCTTAATGAAATTGCGGTTGAACTCGTGATCAAGAATATATTGAGGTTCTTGTACCAAACTCCATAATATTCTGTACCCGCCTTATTGTTCACATGCCCAAGTACGTTGTGAACCCGAACTTCCCAAAAGTGAGCATAATTACAAAAGTTGCTCAAGTCATTCAGATGAGTTATGTGGAGCAAAGTGCAGGTAATTTATACAAATTGTTGCTCTTTCGCCGCTGTTAACTTGTGAGCAGATCTGGGAGTCCCACACGAGGTATTAGAATCTAAGCAATTCCTATGTTAGAATTTATTATATAAACATTGCGACTATTGTGTAATCATTATTACCCTAGCCATCTATAGGTAGTATTTAAATATTTTGTTATAAAATCATATGTATATGATTCGTTTTATTAGTTTATTTGTTCCAGTGAAAAAACGTTCACAAATTAAACGCAGCTGTATTTTGCAGCACACTCGTTTTACACCTTTTCAGGTTAAATGGCTATTCTCTCCACATTTAAAATAACAAAGCATGTGTGATGGTTCTTTGGCCAATAAATCCTTTTATTCTACATTTATTTTCGCATACACTTTTTCATGAAGCCGCGAGCCAAAGCCCGTCAATGGCGTACAAAAGTATAAGAGCAAAGATTATTCAGAGTGGACAAAAAGTTCCACTCCCGTCCTCATTCATCGTAGCTCGCAAATGGAAATGGTATTTTTGGAACGCACTTTCAGCAATTTATCTCGACTGAGCAATTTCCGTTGCAATTTCGAAACTTGAAAATAAATATGGAATCGCTGTTTTATTTGGAAGCTTGCGTCCGCAAATTAACGGTTAGGAATAATTGGGAATACTGGAGCTGAGCGGAATGAGCGGAAATGAGCGTATAGATTTTTCGCTCTCTCGAATCTACAATGAAAATTGTGGACCAGTTCCTATATTTCTTGGAAGAATATTAACTATGGAATAAACTACATACGAAATAATATTCGCATGAAATAAATTACACATGTAACAGTACCATTTACAATTTACCAATTTACATTTTGCATGATTTATTTTCGACAGAATTCATTTGCCAATTTATTTTTGCTAGCTTTTTATACAAACTTTCCTCGAGAGCTTTTCGTTCGAGTTCTACGAAACTGAATGAAATCTCAAAATAAAAGTGACAGGAACAAGAAAAACCTTATCACTTGGGAGGCAGCGATGTGAAACTGGCGTGTTCTGATAGACGACTTCAACCTTCGCGGAAATATTTCCATGTGCCTTTTATGACCCTTATCTCAACATACTTCACATCAATCGAGATATCGAATCGATTACGGGACCAGTGTTATCTTGGAACTAGTATTTTTCCCTCAAACCTATTAGGAAAATAACGTAGTCAAATGCCTCTTAGAATATGAGATGTTGCATAATCGTGTTCTGGAAAATGAATGTGGAGTTTTCCACAATAAATGTCATTCCTACTTCCTACGTCCTGGCACTAGATTAGAGGGACAGTCAGGTCAAGTAACAAATATTTCTAATAATAACTAAAGCTTTCTTGTGAAATATCTAATAACTTATCTTGTAATATTACATCTTTGTATATTCTAGTGTACGTAAGAAAATACGCGAAGAGCGAGTTCTTCTATTTATTTTCTTGGCTATGCAGCTAATAAAATAGCAATTAATGTTTATTTCTAACCTCAGAATCTACAGTTGACTTCCCAAAGAATGCGTGAATGTTTAAACGAATACAGAAACGCGTGCGTGTACTGTAGGGCCATTAGGATCAGTAAACGGTCGAGATCTCCATTTGCGAACGCGAATTATATCCGAAATCAAGTGGAGTGCCGCGTAATGGTAGAGAGCCGGAAAAATTGCGCAGTTCTTTGCATTTATAGCACCGAAAATGAAAGATCGTTGAAAAATAGGAAGCAGAATAGCTCATATATGTGAAAAGATATTGCCGCTGTGGCCTAGCTTTCGAGCGGTCACTTTTAATATGTTTCATTTTGAAAAGGAATGACTTATCGTACTAAGGTTTTAGCTAGTATTAGACTATGAATTTACAGACAAATAATTATAATTCAACATAAAACATACCTTTTAAATTATGGCGCGATATGACGGCTTAACAGTCAGTTGTTATCTTCTAGAAAATAGGGAGGGGCGCGTGTGCCGCTGGTGTAGTCGCCCCCCTTCGTCTAGGCATAGATTATATTCTTAACACTAGTGAGTTTTTTACCAATTCAACATAGCACTTTCAGTTAAATGCCAGCTGCACTAGCAACACTTATGATGCAGTGTCAAAATTCTTAAACAAAACAAAATGTACCTAAAATTATTGATTCAAATTCTCTTTTTAAATATGATTTGCACGAAGTGGTGCGCGGGTTTTACATAAGTGCACTTTTCAAAGCTTTATTTATTATACCTTTAAATATTGGCAGTCATCATTAAAATGAAGTTATTTATGGCAATAAATCATAGAATTAATTCCAAAAAGATTAAACAGGTTTATTGGTTGCATGGTTCGTGTTTAAAACAATAAAATCGCCAAAAGCAAAACGGAAACGCTAAAATCCTGTTATTTGCAAACAATGTCATTTAAATACTTCCCCTTTATTTAAACTGGAGTTCGCACAAAAATGTTTATTATTTAATACTCTTTGTCTTTATTCTTGTGCTTTTCTGGAGACAGTTTCCGTTGCAGTTTATTTTGCAATTCATGACTAGTAACTTGCCCCTACTTTGTATGGATAGAAAAGCACAAACGTCTATTTTTTCTGTCGTAGATATTAGATTATCTGTGATATAATTTTTAGAGACATAAGATAAAGTCCCATCTCATTCATCTAACAACGAGCACCGAGTTTCCCACCGAGAGTTCCGTCCAAATCTACTGGTTTCTACGGAACCCTAAGGAAAAGTGGGTATAATATTATATACTGTGGGTTTTTATTCCCTTGCGAGTACTTGCGAGTTTGAAAATATGCGGCTAAAATTGCTGTTTCTTTTGATTGCGTTGACATAAATGTTTGATTTTTTTACAGTTTAAATTTATTATAAAGCTGAGTATTTGGTATGAATTTCAATTTAATACCTGTACGCGTTCTTGAGGAAAGGGATAGTAAATACAAAATTATTAAAAATATTTTTTTATATGATGTAACTAAAAATTTACAGTTTTCGCAATTTTTCCTGTGCCTGTGATTTAAGACGTTGCTGCGTACCAAATTTCAAGATTCTGAATTAACGGCAAGTACCCTGTAGGTTTTGATTCCCTTGAGAGTAGTCGTGAGTTAAAAAATACGGCTAAAATTGCTGTTTCTTTTGAATGCGTTGAGATAGAAGTTTGATTTTATTACAGTTTAAGGGTATAATAGGCTTTAGTATTTGATATGAGTTTCAGTTTAATACCTGCACGCGTTCATGAGAAATAAGGTAGTAAGTATGAAATTTTTAAAAATATTTTTTTATATGATTTAACTAAAAATTTACAATTTTCGCAATTTTTCCTTTATCTGTGCTCTAAGGAGTTGCTTCGTGTCAAATTTCAAGATTCTAAGATCACGGGAAGTACCCTGTAGGTTTTGATTTTTTGAGAGTATTTGCGAGTTTAAAATTGCGACTAAAATTGCTGTTTCTTTTGAATGCGTTGACATAGAGGTTTGATTTTATTACAGTTTAAAGGTATTATAGACTTGAGTATTTGATATGAATTTCAATTTAATACGTTTACGCGTTCATGAGAAAAAGGGTAGTAGGTATAAAATTATTCAAAATATTTTTTTCATATGATGGAAATAAAAATTTATAGATTTCGCAATTTTTCCTTTATCTGTGCTCTAAGGAGTTACTTCGTGCCAAATTTCAAGATTCTGAGTTCACGGGAAGTACCCTGTAGGTTTTGATTTATGTGGTAATGTCGAAAATTTGCTGAAATTTGCGACATATTCGACTATATCTTTTGATTGCGTTGGCCTAGAAGTTTGAAATTTTCACAGCTCTAAGAAGCAATGAACTTTAGTATTTTCTATAAATTTCGACTTGTTACCTCCACGCGTTCCTGAGAAAAAGGGTCTTGACAGACAGACAGACAGACAGACAGACGGACGGACAACAAAGTGATCCTATAAGGGTTCCGTTTTTTCCTTTTGAGGCACGGAACCCTAAAAATGACATGAGTCGTTACTTCTTGTACCTAAAATAATAATATAGATAAATAATAGTAAAAATTTCACTAAACGTATATTGTAAGCAAGCAACTACTTATCTAAACGAAGAAATCTCTAACTTAATACATAATTTCGAATATCATCGTCATAATTTTAGAAATTGGTAATAAGTATACCTTAATCACTCCAAACCCATGTAAAACTGCTTCGGCAGTTTTTGAAAAGGTGTACATATTTATTTCATCGGGAAACGCGGCGCGGGGATTTTCTGTAATAGTATGTAGAGATGTTAAAGAAAAGATCTGAACTTATAACACGTATTATGATAATCGTGCCAGTTATGGAGATTCTTCTCAGTTTTATGGCTTGCCAAGTTCGTTGATTTTTATTGTGATTTATGTGAGATTTGCGTTTGTAATACTTTTTGAATGAATCCTACTCAGCCAGACTTATTTTCACTTGATGTGTGAACGAGACTTTGTAGTTCAAAGTTTTGTGCCAGTTTAGCGGAGCCTTAACGCCAGGTTAAATAAATCACCTGCAGGGTTATTCACTTATCCGTCAGGGAACCTAACCGAATACCAAATTGTCATAAATGTATGAAATGACGTATGACGTATTATTAAATCGATACGACATAAAATACTCATCAATATTTCATACATTATTGACAATTCGGTCTTCGGTTCGGTTCCCTGACAAATAAGTGCCCGACAGATTTCTTTCAGTCAGTTGACTCGAATGAAGCGGACTCATGAATTTTAACACTGACAGGTCACTGAGCCTTTGAAACCACAAAAAAACAAATTCGCATCAGCAAAAATATCAAGCACATAAAAACTGTCTATTTTAGGAGTCAGTTAAAAATATTGATACGATGACAGTTTCATATCGAATAGACATGTGATTGAGGGGCACAGTGCCTCCGCGGGCAGAATACAGATTGTGCAAAACTGGTGTTTGGCCGCGAGCCAGCTTCATTGCCAATCCGGCTTGTAAAGACACTGAATTAACTTTGTGATGCACTTGAGAGCTTTCATTTGTTCTATTATTACGATATAGGTTATATTGCCAGTATGTTGTTTAACTACAGAATAATAATAGTTCAAGATATCTATTTTTGTATGACAATTATTAGTGATGGGTTGAGCATCATTATTCATCATCTCAGCCGGAGGATGTCCACTGCTGAACATAGGCCACCTTGTGGGTGGACGTCCTACGTTTCTTTTGCTAGTCCGTGATCTCCATCGGCCATCCACTCTGCGCGCTATGTGGCCTGCCCATTGCCACTTCAGCTTGCTAATCCGCTGGGCTATGTCGGTGACTTTAGTTCGTCTACAGATTTCTTCATTTCTGATTCGTACGCGTAGAGAAATCATCATTATTGACCATATTATAATACACAGTATCTATCCAGTGTTTGGAAATAAAAAAATCCACGCGGGACTGTACTGCGCTAATCACCTTGATTTAATACCTAGTTGTTACATCACTTCATGCCGAGTAATTTTGTTGGTAAAGATCAGTCATAAAATGATTTTTGTATTAACCGATGTTATCAATGCGAGGCAGTGAATCGACGAGCGACCGCCGGGAATAACGCTTACAAAGTGATTTGTGTGTCTTATCTTAAAATCTGGAGCATTTTAAGCTCATAGTGGTCTGCTTTCATATTTATTCTGTGCTCTAATTCTGCAAGAGCGTGAAAATCATAATATAACCGACTGCTGGTAAAGAGACGAGTGATTCAATCTCCTTCAAAAAGCAAGTTATGTGCTCCACGTTTAGCTCAGTTGTTAATAAAAACCGTAGCTCAATTTAGGTTAAAGATAAATTAATTGTACAGTCTGACAGTTTTAACTCAAGTGGAGCAAACCCAGCACAGCTTTTTCCGTGCAAGTCGGTTTGATCTTTTTGCTCGCGAGTTTCGACCGATCCGTACTAACTTTAATACATTCAGTATATAAATATTCATACACTATCCTTTCAGCTTTTTGTTACACCATAAAATGCTGAAACTACAAATATTTTTAACATTGCATTGGGCATGCATCTCTCAGCTCGTATGACACATTTTTCCATACAAATAAAACAGTACGTGGAGTTCTAAAAAAGTTTGTGACCTCTTTGTGTAGAAACTACTCAGCTAATGAAGCTATTTGGTTCGGAAAGTTGATCCAAAATAGAAAGGAAATTAAGGTTAAAGTATATAAATATACGTTGTTTAAAAACAAGTTTTTAATATTAATTATTAGCAACAAGGGAATGTAGATTTGTGTGAATATCATACTTCTGATTAAAGATACCTCGTATTCTCCAATCTTAAATTATAATTGGTATACCTAGTTCAAACTACTCGAACTGAAAGTCGAAACAAATCAGAACATAGTACCTATTACTCGCTGCAGAAAATATTGGATAGCTTATTTCCGCAGGGGCATTGTTACAGTGGCTTTGTAAGAATTGTAGCAATCGGCCAATAATTGCTTTCACAATTAACTTTCCCTACAAAACCATTGTCTCCCTTCAGTCTCAATTAGGGACGACATCTTCCCTCCGGCTCCCGGATTCATCCCAGTTTGATCGTCAATCGTCCATGCGGTCACGACAATTATGTCACCAGACACGAGTTACAAAAACTTATTTTTATTCAGAAAGTTCAACCCATTTCATCGGTCCAACTCCAATATCGAGGACATCATATTTTAAGTTTATTCAAGATTCGAAGTGACCATAAGAATGAATTGGAAGTGGCAACCGAGGAATATAGGCCACGGAAATCCGGCATTCACAGTTTCAGATAGAACGGAATAATAAAATCAAAACACTGAATAGCATAATTTCCGAAAGAGTGATTTAGCGCCGGAGCCGAAAAAATGAAGCGGGGATTTCATCACGGCGGACTGAACGCGAAAAGATTTTTTTATTGTTGCCCATCGCACAACAAAATTCAATAAATTGGGTCGAAATTATTTACCCGGATGAGAGGGTGAATGAGTCGAAACATGAGGACGTAGTGTTTTAAAACAAATCGCTCTGATTAAAACTGACATCCAATCATAAAATCGGGCTGGCCATTGTAAAACAGCATTACGAGTATATCGACTAATAAATGAATACATTTTATTGAGTGTGAAATCATTACGAGTGTGGGTTTTTTAATATGTTGCGATTGAAAGCGTGGCTGATGATTTTACTTACATAAAATAACTTTTATATTTTGTTAATGTTAATGTAACATTGAATTAACGCAAAATCCGAATGTCTTTTTTAAATGTTTACTTTTTCAAATAGGGTAACATGTATTAAATTAGGTGCTGGAATAAACACTCTACAACACGTGTGAAAAGCACAAAGCATTGCATATTACATTTTAACATCTGTACTAGTCATATTAAATTCTAACACGCGATATGGATTCCGTGGAGTAAATGAAATCGGCATAATGAACCCGAGTAAAGCGGTTGAACAATTGGATTAAGCAATCAATTCCTTCACTTCCCCGTGAATAACAAGCAAAAGGGAAACAGGCTTCGAAAAGAAAGGGCGTTAACGATTATATACCAAAGGAATAGGTACATTAAATTCGTTTTAACTAAAATTATCCTGGAACCATTGTAAATTCGAAAAGATACCGCCCTTTGTTCGTCTGCAATTTGGTTTATACCGGGATTCAATATAAATTTTGCTAAAACCTTTCTCATTGGTAGATTTAGAGTAAACCCGGACGGAGAGAGTAAATTGGAGAATGCACTGACGGCAAGATAAGGTAGTAATCTAAGTTGGAGTAAGCTTTTAGTTTTATGCGTTTTAGAATTTATGTTTGAGATTGTCTGGGTTTCTTAGAACTGTGAGATGTCTTTCGTGACACTCACCCCTACTATCAAATTGGAGAAACTAAGTGAATTCAGTGCTAAGCACTGCTGCTTAGCAATAAAAGCGTGATGATAAGAAATTACTCGTACATATGTACAGTGGCGGATATAGAAAGGGATTCAGCAAGTGACTCTTATGCCTGTTCTAAGTCAAAATTAAAATAAAACATTGTCTATAGATTTTCAAAATCAAAAGGCTCGAACCGTGCCTCTTACAACGTTCAGGCCTCTAGACAACATATTATATTCTTGAGCTTTTCAAAATCTGATAACTGAAAGTTAAAAAATACGAGTATATCTCATTTAACAAATACGAGACTGCTACTCGGGGCTTCACTCTCGCTAACAAATCCATTCATAATAAACAAAGAGCTTACTCATTGATAATAAATTATATTTACGCCATATCCTTTCTGTACCTAAATATGCCACCAACTAATCAGTTCAGCAGCTTGATTAAACGATGATTTTATGTCAGCAAGTCACGCTTTCCTTTTATGTAGGTTTTCGTTAAGGTAAAAAATCCTTGAGGTATACAGGTTATAAATCTTAATTCTCTAAAGCTTTAATTCGGTAACACTTCACCTCCCTAACGATGGGAGAGTCCCAGTTCGAAGCTCGAGGAAAAATAAAGGCAATCCGGCGCCATAAAATTTTAAGAGTGTGAGATAGCTTTTGTATCGTGGAATTGGGGCCTTCGGAAAGATCTCATTTTTGATCGCGGAATTTTTCAAAGCATTGGCGGAATTTAGAGAAAATATTTATTATAATATTTATGAGCTATCGTGTTCAATACACGATGCGACACGATGCGACGCAACGATAGATTTTATTTAGTTGACAAATTAAAGATTTAATCTTTATCTGTTTCATTATTTTTGTGCCAAATTTCAATCGAATTCATTTAGCAACTAAAATGATTATAAAATTTTACGATATTCATTCATTCATTCACATCATAAAAAAGAGCAGATTTATACATGAAAAGATGTATTCAGAATTTTTATAAATATAAATCGGTAACTTTGTAGCTTTAGTATTTTATAAAAATAAACATTGAGCTTGTAAAACTACAAATTTAGTTCATAAAGCTCTCCTAAACTTCAATCGAAATAAAATGTTACGTTTTTGCTTTTACAAAACGGCAAGCGAAAACGATGTTTGACTTTTAAATCGAAATAGAACGTGGGTACCTCCGCTGAAAGTGTTCATCCATCCAAACGACTGTAACCAGTGACTGTAAAACCGGACTGGGTTATTTAGAAACCTTTATTTTATTACTTGCTGTGCCTAGTGGGCTTACCCGCTGAAAACTAGCCTTTGTGTTATTCTGGTTCTAAGCTATATGCGAAATTTCAACTGAATCAGTTCAGCCATTTTCGTGTGAAGAGATAATAAACACGCATCCATATTTTCGTATTAAGATTATTTAGTAGGCTAGAGTTTTAGAAACTACGGTGAGCATCCGGTACTAAGGTGTCCGTTACTAATACCACCGTAAAGATATACAGTAATTTGACTCCCTAGAAGCGGTTGAACTCAAGGTCGCGCGAGTATGCAACGAGGTGGGTAGGGTTCGGTAGGCAGCGAGGTGCCGAATAGGCGTTACTATTGTGAATTACTACCGTGCTAATAAAAAACCTCCGAACCTGCGTTTTTGTTACTTTTTTTACTGAGTTTGTACTAGAATAATATTAATCTATGAAAAGTTTGGGAATATTAAGTAGGTACACTACTCGTCACTAAAGGTATAAAAAGTAGCTTCTTTTATTAAACAACCACTTACCATACGCTAACATCGCATAAAACCTTTACAGATTTTTCTTGACCAACCTTTTCCGTTACGTAAAAACTTGAAGAGTTCCCGTTTAAATATTTAAGGTGGACTAACCAACTCCCTGTAACTCCCTTACTTTTTCCGCAAAAACGTGGTCCCAAACTCACACCACTAAATTATAATACTCACGCGACACACGGACATTCATAAGGGATAACCATGCTAAATTTATTTTCTGTACATGAACTCGCCCATTCATTCACTTGGGGTGTCATTTTACTTAGTCGGATAGTGTTGAGTGAAACAGAAATATTCAATCAACATGTGCAAACGGGATGGACAAAACGAAGGAGTACAAATTTAATAAGAAAAAACTAAAATAAAAATGGCAACATTCTACCTATTTCTTTCAAACTACTTCTGTCAAATTTGACAAAAATAATGTAAACAACAACATGTTGTTCGTATTTTTAGTGATTAATAAGTTATTTCGAAGATTTTTCACAATAATGTTGATGAAAATGAATAAAATAATCCGTGGCGATGCTTGCCAAATGAATTACAAAATGTATATATACGGCGTATACAGCAGTTGCAAATAGAAAAGTGGTTGCTGCTTTTACTAAGTGTTTCTAAGAGAACAGCGTATATCTCAGGTACGTTTAAGTTAGATTAACAGTACATCATCAAGCTCATTGAACCTCATCATTGAAAACGTAAAATAATCGTTATTTTGTCCATAAATAACTATTTTGTGTTATATATTTGTTTACAACTAAAGTCATAAAATACATTATAGTATGACTGAAAATTTTTGATACTTTTCATATTGTCCAAGTTTAATGATGATATTATGTGTATGAAAAATTGCGCTTTAGGGTTCCGTACCCATAGGGGAAAACAAGACCATATAACTAAGACTTCGCTGTCCGTTCGTCTGTCTGTCTGTCATCTCACGAACCGTGATAGTTAAAAGGTTGAAATTTTCACGGATGTATTTTTGTTGCAATACTAAAAATAGAATAAAATAAAAAAGGGGCTCCCAAACAACAAAGTGCTTTTTTCCGTTTATTTTTGTATATATGAGATGTTTCAAGAAAGAGTTCAATTCAAAAGAGTCCGACTTGCACTTGGCATTTTTATTTTGTTTTAATGTCTATTAGATGTCCCTACGTACAAGTACAAATACAATTGCTTTATTTTGGGAATTTCTTTTAACATTATATTCATGGCACCATTTTTACTGTTACCATACTGGTACGCCTTTTTTACTTTTAAAAGATGATATTAATCTTATTTATTTTGTATTTTCTAGGCGAATCGAAATCATCAGTCAGAAAATTTGTTTTGGAAAGTATTAAAAATAAAGGAAAATGCCCGCCTACGAGACCTATCTATCCAGTGTTTGGAAATAAAAAAATCCACGCGGGACTGTACTGCGCTAATCACCTTGATTTAATACCTAGTTGTTACATCACTTCATGCCGAGTAATTTTGTTGGTAAAGATCAGTCATAAAATGATTTTTGTATTAACCGATGTTATCAATGCGAGGCAGTGAATCGACGAGCGACCGCCGGGAATAACGCTTACAAAGTGATTTGTGTGTCTTATCTTAAAATCTGGAGCATTTTAAGCTCATAGTGGTCTGCTTTCATATTTATTCTGTGCTCTAATTCTGCAAGAGCGTGAAAATCATAATATAACCGACTGCTGGTAAAGAGACGAGTGATTCAATCTCCTTCAAAAAGCAAGTTATGTGCTCCACGTTTAGCTCAGTTGTTAATAAAAACCGTAGCTCAATTTAGGTTAAAGATAAATTAATTGTACAGTCTGACAGTTTTAACTCAAGTGGAGCAAACCCAGCACAGCTTTTTCCGTGCAAGTCGGTTTGATCTTTTTGCTCGCGAGTTTCGACCGATCCGTACTAACTTTAATACATTCAGTATATAAATATTCATACACTATCCTTTCAGCTTTTTGTTACACCATAAAATGCTGAAACTACAAATATTTTTAACATTGCATTGGGCATGCATCTCTCAGCTCGTATGACACATTTTTCCATACAAATAAAACAGTACGTGGAGTTCTAAAAAAGTTTGTGACCTCTTTGTGTAGAAACTACTCAGCTAATGAAGCTATTTGGTTCGGAAAGTTGATCCAAAATAGAAAGGAAATTAAGGTTAAAGTATATAAATATACGTTGTTTAAAAACAAGTTTTTAATATTAATTATTAGCAACAAGGGAATGTAGATTTGTGTGAATATCATACTTCTGATTAAAGATACCTCGTATTCTCCAATCTTAAATTATAATTGGTATACCTAGTTCAAACTACTCGAACTGAAAGTCGAAACAAATCAGAACATAGTACCTATTACTCGCTGCAGAAAATATTGGATAGCTTATTTCCGCAGGGGCATTGTTACAGTGGCTTTGTAAGAATTGTAGCAATCGGCCAATAATTGCTTTCACAATTAACTTTCCCTACAAAACCATTGTCTCCCTTCAGTCTCAATTAGGGACGACATCTTCCCTCCGGCTCCCGGATTCATCCCAGTTTGATCGTCAATCGTCCATGCGGTCACGACAATTATGTCACCAGACACGAGTTACAAAAACTTATTTTTATTCAGAAAGTTCAACCCATTTCATCGGTCCAACTCCAATATCGAGGACATCATATTTTAAGTTTATTCAAGATTCGAAGTGACCATAAGAATGAATTGGAAGTGGCAACCGAGGAATATAGGCCACGGAAATCCGGCATTCACAGTTTCAGATAGAACGGAATAATAAAATCAAAACACTGAATAGCATAATTTCCGAAAGAGTGATTTAGCGCCGGAGCCGAAAAAATGAAGCGGGGATTTCATCACGGCGGACTGAACGCGAAAAGATTTTTTTATTGTTGCCCATCGCACAACAAAATTCAATAAATTGGGTCGAAATTATTTACCCGGATGAGAGGGTGAATGAGTCGAAACATGAGGACGTAGTGTTTTAAAACAAATCGCTCTGATTAAAACTGACATCCAATCATAAAATCGGGCTGGCCATTGTAAAACAGCATTACGAGTATATCGACTAATAAATGAATACATTTTATTGAGTGTGAAATCATTACGAGTGTGGGTTTTTTAATATGTTGCGATTGAAAGCGTGGCTGATGATTTTACTTACATAAAATAACTTTTATATTTTGTTAATGTTAATGTAACATTGAATTAACGCAAAATCCGAATGTCTTTTTTAAATGTTTACTTTTTCAAATAGGGTAACATGTATTAAATTAGGTGCTGGAATAAACACTCTACAACACGTGTGAAAAGCACAAAGCATTGCATATTACATTTTAACATCTGTACTAGTCATATTAAATTCTAACACGCGATATGGATTCCGTGGAGTAAATGAAATCGGCATAATGAACCCGAGTAAAGCGGTTGAACAATTGGATTAAGCAATCAATTCCTTCACTTCCCCGTGAATAACAAGCAAAAGGGAAACAGGCTTCGAAAAGAAAGGGCGTTAACGATTATATACCAAAGGAATAGGTACATTAAATTCGTTTTAACTAAAATTATCCTGGAACCATTGTAAATTCGAAAAGATACCGCCCTTTGTTCGTCTGCAATTTGGTTTATACCGGGATTCAATATAAATTTTGCTAAAACCTTTCTCATTGGTAGATTTAGAGTAAACCCGGACGGAGAGAGTAAATTGGAGAATGCACTGACGGCAAGATAAGGTAGTAATCTAAGTTGGAGTAAGCTTTTAGTTTTATGCGTTTTAGAATTTATGTTTGAGATTGTCTGGGTTTCTTAGAACTGTGAGATGTCTTTCGTGACACTCACCCCTACTATCAAATTGGAGAAACTAAGTGAATTCAGTGCTAAGCACTGCTGCTTAGCAATAAAAGCGTGATGATAAGAAATTACTCGTACATATGTACAGTGGCGGATATAGAAAGGGATTCAGCAAGTGACTCTTATGCCTGTTCTAAGTCAAAATTAAAATAAAACATTGTCTATAGATTTTCAAAATCAAAAGGCTCGAACCGTGCCTCTTACAACGTTCAGGCCTCTAGACAACATATTATATTCTTGAGCTTTTCAAAATCTGATAACTGAAAGTTAAAAAATACGAGTATATCTCATTTAACAAATACGAGACTGCTACTCGGGGCTTCACTCTCGCTAACAAATCCATTCATAATAAACAAAGAGCTTACTCATTGATAATAAATTATATTTACGCCATATCCTTTCTGTACCTAAATATGCCACCAACTAATCAGTTCAGCAGCTTGATTAAACGATGATTTTATGTCAGCAAGTCACGCTTTCCTTTTATGTAGGTTTTCGTTAAGGTAAAAAATCCTTGAGGTATACAGGTTATAAATCTTAATTCTCTAAAGCTTTAATTCGGTAACACTTCACCTCCCTAACGATGGGAGAGTCCCAGTTCGAAGCTCGAGGAAAAATAAAGGCAATCCGGCGCCATAAAATTTTAAGAGTGTGAGATAGCTTTTGTATCGTGGAATTGGGGCCTTCGGAAAGATCTCATTTTTGATCGCGGAATTTTTCAAAGCATTGGCGGAATTTAGAGAAAATATTTATTATAATATTTATGAGCTATCGTGTTCAATACACGATGCGACACGATGCGACGCAACGATAGATTTTATTTAGTTGACAAATTAAAGATTTAATCTTTATCTGTTTCATTATTTTTGTGCCAAATTTCAATCGAATTCATTTAGCAACTAAAATGATTATAAAATTTTACGATATTCATTCATTCATTCACATCATAAAAAAGAGCAGATTTATACATGAAAAGATGTATTCAGAATTTTTATAAATATAAATCGGTAACTTTGTAGCTTTAGTATTTTATAAAAATAAACATTGAGCTTGTAAAACTACAAATTTAGTTCATAAAGCTCTCCTAAACTTCAATCGAAATAAAATGTTACGTTTTTGCTTTTACAAAACGGCAAGCGAAAACGATGTTTGACTTTTAAATCGAAATAGAACGTGGGTACCTCCGCTGAAAGTGTTCATCCATCCAAACGACTGTAACCAGTGACTGTAAAACCGGACTGGGTTATTTAGAAACCTTTATTTTATTACTTGCTGTGCCTAGTGGGCTTACCCGCTGAAAACTAGCCTTTGTGTTATTCTGGTTCTAAGCTATATGCGAAATTTCAACTGAATCAGTTCAGCCATTTTCGTGTGAAGAGATAATAAACACGCATCCATATTTTCGTATTAAGATTATTTAGTAGGCTAGAGTTTTAGAAACTACGGTGAGCATCCGGTACTAAGGTGTCCGTTACTAATACCACCGTAAAGATATACAGTAATTTGACTCCCTAGAAGCGGTTGAACTCAAGGTCGCGCGAGTATGCAACGAGGTGGGTAGGGTTCGGTAGGCAGCGAGGTGCCGAATAGGCGTTACTATTGTGAATTACTACCGTGCTAATAAAAAACCTCCGAACCTGCGTTTTTGTTACTTTTTTTACTGAGTTTGTACTAGAATAATATTAATCTATGAAAAGTTTGGGAATATTAAGTAGGTACACTACTCGTCACTAAAGGTATAAAAAGTAGCTTCTTTTATTAAACAACCACTTACCATACGCTAACATCGCATAAAACCTTTACAGATTTTTCTTGACCAACCTTTTCCGTTACGTAAAAACTTGAAGAGTTCCCGTTTAAATATTTAAGGTGGACTAACCAACTCCCTGTAACTCCCTTACTTTTTCCGCAAAAACGTGGTCCCAAACTCACACCACTAAATTATAATACTCACGCGACACACGGACATTCATAAGGGATAACCATGCTAAATTTATTTTCTGTACATGAACTCGCCCATTCATTCACTTGGGGTGTCATTTTACTTAGTCGGATAGTGTTGAGTGAAACAGAAATATTCAATCAACATGTGCAAACGGGATGGACAAAACGAAGGAGTACAAATTTAATAAGAAAAAACTAAAATAAAAATGGCAACATTCTACCTATTTCTTTCAAACTACTTCTGTCAAATTTGACAAAAATAATGTAAACAACAACATGTTGTTCGTATTTTTAGTGATTAATAAGTTATTTCGAAGATTTTTCACAATAATGTTGATGAAAATGAATAAAATAATCCGTGGCGATGCTTGCCAAATGAATTACAAAATGTATATATACGGCGTATACAGCAGTTGCAAATAGAAAAGTGGTTGCTGCTTTTACTAAGTGTTTCTAAGAGAACAGCGTATATCTCAGGTACGTTTAAGTTAGATTAACAGTACATCATCAAGCTCATTGAACCTCATCATTGAAAACGTAAAATAATCGTTATTTTGTCCATAAATAACTATTTTGTGTTATATATTTGTTTACAACTAAAGTCATAAAATACATTATAGTATGACTGAAAATTTTTGATACTTTTCATATTGTCCAAGTTTAATGATGATATTATGTGTATGAAAAATTGCGCTTTAGGGTTCCGTACCCATAGGGGAAAACAAGACCATATAACTAAGACTTCGCTGTCCGTTCGTCTGTCTGTCTGTCATCTCACGAACCGTGATAGTTAAAAGGTTGAAATTTTCACGGATGTATTTTTGTTGCAATACTAAAAATAGAATAAAATAAAAAAGGGGCTCCCAAACAACAAAGTGCTTTTTTCCGTTTATTTTTGTATATATGAGATGTTTCAAGAAAGAGTTCAATTCAAAAGAGTCCGACTTGCACTTGGCATTTTTATTTTGTTTTAATGTCTATTAGATGTCCCTACGTACAAGTACAAATACAATTGCTTTATTTTGGGAATTTCTTTTAACATTATATTCATGGCACCATTTTTACTGTTACCATACTGGTACGCCTTTTTTACTTTTAAAAGATGATATTAATCTTATTTATTTTGTATTTTCTAGGCGAATCGAAATCATCAGTCAGAAAATTTGTTTTGGAAAGTATTAAAAATAAAGGAAAATGCCCGCCTACGAGACATCGAAAAGACCACCCCACCGCAAAAAATAAAGAATTGGATTACCCTGTATAAACGATTTATTACTTTATTTTAAGTATTTTTTATATTATATTTGTGTCATATAACACATCGTCTTTTATTATCATTTTATAAAAATATCTTTATTAGACGCATGTCTGTTTTATGTGAAGCATGTGTGTTACTTTTTCGCGCCAGAGCTACTTATCTGATTAAACAGAGGTCAGTGTCCAAGTACAGTAGCGATTTTTTTTTAAATAATTAAAGTATCAAAATTGTTTATAGTTAAATTCGGTATTGCCATACGGGTAACTCAAATATATTCTTTTATGTCAGACTAGGGTAACCTTGGTATGCTTGAAACAAAACGAATATCTCATCAACCATGCGTTCGATAAGTAGTTAGAATCCCCAAAAAGGATATGGAATAAGTTTTATCGGTTTGTACGACAAATGTCCAAAATCCAAATTGTTCAACTAGTAGGTATTGATGTCCAATACTACTTTGGTCAAACACTAATTTGGTCCAACATGGCTTACGTCCAACTAGGAAAAATGTCCAACACGAATAATTTCCAACATGAATTTGGTCCAAAATGAAATATCTCCAATTAAGAATAATGTCCAACACGAATTGGTTTATTTCTGACGCTGTCATAGAAGAAATGAAAGGTCTTAGGAAGATCTACCTTTCAGATGTCAGTTGTCAAACTTGAAATATCAAAATCTGGAAGATCTTCAAGGTTTTTTCATTTTTTCTATGACAGCATCAGCCTAAGACGAGTATTTTCCGAGATATTGACATCTCAAGTTTGACAGCTGTCATCTGAAATGACAATCTCTCCAAGACCTTTAATTTCTTCTATGACAGCATCAGCCTAAGACGAGTATTTTCCGAGATATTGACATTTCAAGTTTGACAGCTGTCATCTGAAATGAAGATCTCTCCAAGACCTTTAATTTCTTCTATGACAGCATCAGACTAAGACGAGTATTCTCCGAGATATTGACATTTCAAGTTTGACAGCTGTCATCTGAAATGACAATCTCTCCAAGACCTTTAATTTCTTCTATGACAGCATCAGCCTAAGACGAGTATTTTCCGAGATATTGACATTTCAAGTTTGACAGCTGTCATCTGAAATGACAATCTCTCCAAGACCTTTAATTTCTTCTATGACAGCATCAGCCTAAGACGAGTATTTTCCGAGATATTGACGTTTCAAGTTTGACAGCTGTCATCTGAAATGACAATCTTTCCAAGACCTTTAATTTCTTCTATGACAGCATCAGCCTAAGACGAGTATTTTCCGAGATATTGAAATTTCAAGTTTGACAGCTGTCATTGCATTGGAAATAAAGATTGTTCACTAGGTACGTGACACTTTTAATTGGACTACGGGATTAGCTATTGATAGAACCACGGATAAAATAAAACTTTATTGGACATTTTTACGAATGGATGTTTTTCATGAATGGACAATTTTCAAATTGGACCTTTTTACGATTTGACATTTTTATGAGTGGACTATTTTCCGAATGGACATTTTTATGATTGGACGTCTAAAATGTTTGTAATTTTTCATAATTGGACATTAGTCGTATAAACCTGGGCTTTCGATCGGTGTCGGCTCGTGCGGTGATAAAAGCGCGATACCAGAATCAGGTCGAATCAGGCCAAGCCGGGGGGGCCGGGTCAGGTGAATTCTTCACTTTAGAGGTTTTTTCTTTCTTTCTTCAGACTTTTATAAAAGTCATTATTGATTTAATTCAAAAACAAATGCTTTAATTTATTGTACAAAAATAACATTTTTGTAGCGGGGGTGAAGCCGTGGGTTTGGCTAGTATACAAAATAAATATAACGTTACCTAATCGAATGCGAATGTAATGAACGACAAAGATAACATTGTTTCAGCCATGCCTAGTTTACCCTATATTTTTACGTATTTTATGTCAACTAAAATCGAAATTATATAATTTGGTTTTAAATAATATTAGTTAGCTGTGATAAGTTTTTCCTGCTTTTTACTGCCTTCTTTCCATTTTTACACCAATTTACCACACAAAAGGTCATTTTTGTCCGTTAACTATATTATTTTGGATATTTTTAAAAATCAAACGATGCGTGCATCTGTCGCTGAGCGCGTTGTGTGACTGAGCGGCGGGTGAGTTGTACTTTTTACGCCCCGCCCATATAGTTGTACTTTGCGTTGAATCACTTTTTGAGCTGTGTTCGACTTCTATTATTTCCCTAATTCGTTGGGACTAACCCTGTTTGCGGAATTTCGGCCGTTGCGCTGCCATGGTATTAGCTCTTCACAGTTTTGCTTTGTTACTAATAACGGTGTCGAATCGCCAAGCTTTAGGGGAATATTGCAGTGGAATATTACTCCCGTTTCTATTGTGGAATGTCAGGCTTTAGAGTAAAGAGCTAGCCCCTCATGCGACACAGTGTTGACGCAGTGTTCAATTCTCAAACAATAGAAAACGTCTCCAAACATCAATATGATAATACGCACATATAAGTACACATAAATGTGCAAGTAGTGTTTACGCGGGGCTGAAATTTGCAAAAATATAAAAGCAAATTTTAAGAACAATAATGGCCCCTTCTGATTCTGTGTGAGTGTTTTAGTTGTACCTATCCAGCGACCTTAGCACACTGTGACATTGACTTAAGAGTAGCAACTCGTGTCTTACTTAAAAAATAATTATCATTTTAGTAAGAGCACAACGACATTATATGCGGCAAATTGTATCCATTGACAGTGTGTGTATCAGGAGTAGCGTCTTGATATATTTCAGATTAAGCCCATTTCACACGTCGCTATATAGCGCTATATAGCTTCACATAGCGCGGCATAGCTTCAGTACAAATCGGCATCCGTCACACACGTAGCTATAAATGACATATAGCGCTATATCGCGCTATAATTTACAGTTGATGCGTAGAATCCGCCATTTTTCATTTTGACTAGGTGATAAAATGACTAAGCCGTTTTGTATTACGGAGACAAAAGAAAACAAACTCATATTACCTACGCGATATATTAAACTAAATAGTAGCAAATGCTTAACCGCTGTGTAACAAATTAGAAAAAAATTGTTTTTTATTTTTATTAAATATTTTGTTGTGTTTACAGTTCTTTGTGTTAGTATTTCGAAACAAATTAATTTAATTTGTATTTTAAATTTCACCTCCTATTTACTTGTAATAGATGCTCATATTATGCATAATGATTATTTGTCCGAATAACTGAAAGCTTTGAATACCTTGCAGTAGACTTTCGCTTAACCGGCTAAGTCATGCTACAAAATGGCTACGCATTTTTTTTTATCTAGTTCAAATGGAATTTGCCAAATTGTATGGTTTTACAGCAACATGGCTGTTGACAATGTCAATTTTGAGTCTTATACAGGACGTGTGAAAAAATTCATGATTTTTTTTTCACATTTTTAAAAAGAACGTACCAGGAGTTTGCCATGGTTTTTTTTTTACAAAAGTGATTGTCAGTTAAAACTGTAATAATGCAAACACATTGTTTCAAGGGTTTTGTAGGTACCTCTAAAGAAAAAAAATTGTGCGTGTACTAGTTTACACACGTAAGAAGTGAAACTTCTTTAATTAAATTAAATTTAAATTTTAAATTTATAAATTTTTTAAATTCATGTTCATTGGAGAAAGTGAAAGTACTCTTCGTCTGAACCAACCGTGGTAGGGGCAATGGCGCGTAACTGAAAAATGTGACGCGTAACCGTGACGCGTAACCGAAAAAATGTGACGGTTAATTTTTTCCAACGCCGATAAAGAAGTTTCACTTCAAAAAAAAAACAAATCATTATTTTTAGTTTTTTTTCGACATTTATGCTCGGAAATGGATCGTTTGGAGTTCTTCTCCTTGTCCTTGTCATATTCTCTATTACTGGGAGTCATGACCCCTCCTTTGTAGGATTCGATTTCTGATGATGGAGTGCTATCTGGGTTGGTTGGATGCGATTTTCATGGCCAGGAGCCACGAGACAACAGGACAACAGCAACAGCGTCATCTTAGTCGAGCACGGGGCAGGCTGAAAATCAGCGCTGTGCAGAAACTCCCTGCCCAGCATTATGCTGAGCCTATTCAATTTATCAGTATAGGTACCTATTGTTTATGTTGTTTTATTATCTTCTGTTCGTATCTCATACTAACATGTCACTATATTTATGTGTATAATTTTTCATGTATGTACTTTTTGGAACTGATAATAAATATATTTTTATCTTATCTTATATTAACAGGAACTTCGAGGGTGGTGCGGATCTGATCTGACCAGCACATCGGACCGCCTTGGGACCGCTTTCCTTTGATTTTGCCCGAAACAATGACCATCTCAAGATTTCCATCCATGCCATTTGGCCAAAGTACTCGAGAATTCTCTGATAAAGTCGGTCAAATCTAACTCAAATCGATCTTATTCGATGAACTCTCATACTTTTAGTAAACGATGATAATTTCGAATAAAGTTTTCTGGATTTCTTGACGTAGTTTGAATCGTCATTTTTTTTAAATTATACCAGGAGCAGACTGGAACGAAACCAAAATCAAGGAAAAAAGAAACATTCTTTATGTAGAAAAAATTGTCAAATTCATTTGTTTAAGTAGTGTTGGGGAATCATTGTGGAACTATATGCAATCAAGTGATTGAATCTCCGTTCCTACTTCTGGTACTCCTGGTACCTACTTCCTAAAAAATATTAACTAGCTTTTAACTGATGAAAAGTGGTCTGTTAAGCACAAACGTGCGTGCATATATGAAAGTGCATAAAATAGACCCCGCATAGGAAAAAAAACTGTTGTGCCCTTTTTGAAGACTGAACCACGTTAATATTAAGAGAGAAGAGAGATAGAGAGGAGCAGCGGTTACAGATTTCCAATTTAAACGCCGTATTTTTCCCCTTAAGGGCAGATTTCTGGAATAATAATATTTTATACGTAATTTTATACGCAACATGTTGATAACATTTTTTCATACAAGTATGTGGCAAGTCCAACTTGCACTTGTTTGTTTTTATTTTGAAATAATATAAATTTTCTTTATTTTTGTATTAATAAACCTATTCTAAATGCACTCAAAGCATTCATTGACAAGTTATTCCAAATATTTGAGTGCGCTTGTAAAGAGGAAAAAAGTAGTCATTAATATCACTTGATTTGTGAAAAAAGGAATGTTAATGTCACTTGATTTTATTTCAAATATCGACTCAAGATTCAATCACAAAGAATGAACTATTAAAAAATATAGTTCCGATCAGTAACCCGGCCATCACTAAAAATAATATAGCACGGCATAGCGAGGTATAGCAAGGCCTTGCGATACGATACTATATGGTACCAGGAGTCATATAGCAAGATATAGTATAGCGCCGTGTGTTATGGGCTTTACTCTTAAAGATTCTAGAAGTAAGACAAGAGTTGCTACTCTTACGTCAATGTCATACAAAGTTTGAACTGGCCCTAACCAAAGGATTTCTGTTTCACCAATGTTAGCTTGGTAAATTACAGGTAAACAAACCGTACCAAGCAACACTGGATCTTCTTAAAACCCTGTTTGTGTACATATTGACCTTTGGGCCAGCAATTTGGGAATAATTCGTCGGGCACAGAGCGCATCTAATATTCAGGGCGCCGGCGTCCTGAGGCACTGTCTTGTATGCGAGGGTAAGTGCGGCTGATGTATGGCCACTGGTAATTGTTCATTGGGTAGGTATTACATGTACATATGTAATTATTCATGCAAATACCGTAAGCGAGTTTCAGGCGGATTACTGTGGTTGTTGCTAGAGAAGGTTAAAATAAGGACTATTTATTATAAGATTCATGTTTACATTTGTTATGATCTATTTGACGAGTTATATAATGAAACGGTCTGTTTGAGTGTAGATGTTTGTTATCTCTTAGAGTCACAAATATTTAAATGATAAGACAAAAATGTATATATTATTATATGAAATGTTGCCTTAAAAATAAATATATTTGAAAAAGCTTTATAGCTACACTAGAACTAGAAAAATCCTTTTTTAGCAGAGGTCTACGTTATAAAATCTATCTGTGTTCCAAATTTACAACCCAATTCGTTCACCGGTTTGTGCGTTGATAGATCAGTCAGTCAATCAATCACTCTTTCCTTTTATATATTTAGAAGAAAAAGAAGACGACATAGGACATATTTAGGCAAAATAAAACAAAACCACAAACTACAGTATTAAGCCGCGAAATAATACCAGCTCAGCTCGTGTAATACCCAACCTAGAGTGCATAAGATAATATGTTTATCCCGTAAAATCAGAGAGCGCATCTCGTTTCCCTTTAGAACATGCTTTACATATACATATAATTCAATTAATTTTATATATCCACAAACTACCACTAATAATTTTAAGTACCTTTTGTTACATTGGAAACAATAAAGAGTATTTCTATTCTATTCTACTTGTGCAAAATACCGTAACATTTAAGAAGACAAGATATTTACAATCCAATTAACCCTTTCAAGCTTAGCAATCGCAACAAACAATAGCAACATTCGTAAAATCTAAGGAAAGTCCGCGCCGGATGTCAATTTGCTGGTCAAAAGTATGCTTTAAATTGGAATCCGATGTCGGCAAGCTGAAGCCGGCTTGAAATTACGCTGCCTGCGGCATATAAAAGGTACAGCTGATGTGGACCTTATGTTGACTACTAAAGGTTACTTTTTCAAGTGGGTGTGTTGGATAGTGAGTAGGCAGTGGCCGCAACAAGTCTGTTAGAGCAGCGGTTTTAGTGATCATGTATTGGTCGAGGTCTGCGGTTTGCCTTCGTATAGGAGCGCCTGGAGCCATCTAATAGAACGCCACGGTAATCTTTGTTTGTTGACATTGGGCACAACCTAATTGTTGTGAGTCTGGGATGAGAAAATTGCTTTGATTTTGTTTTATTGGAAAATGATTTAAGTTTAAGATTGTTGTTTTAGCTAAATAGGCACGATTGAATGAACGAACCAAATGAATGTGGAACCTACGCTTAAATAAATTATGTAAGAAATTGCTGCACCTTTTAGAGTTGTTGTTGCATTGTTAAAAAACATTACAGGTTATGTTAAGCTTCAGCTAATCACAATAATTAAAATGTTATTATTGTAATATGCTAGTTGAAATTTTGCGATAGAATCTTAGATTTCAAACTCATGACAAAACAAAGTAATACTGACTTCATAATAATATTCAAGAATGATTTTTATCAAAGACGTTTGATGAAGTTTTTTTTTAAGTAAAACACTGTTTTAGAGATAGGACACTGTTTATCCCAATAGCTTATTCCTACTTGATCAAATTCATAAATTTTGAAGTGTTATATTAAATTAATTTCTAATAAAATAATTGTTAGGTGTCGTTTCAGTTCGCTCCCTGTCCAGCGTTCGGCGTGTTAACATCTCTGTCTCTCGCCACCTCTTAAAACTTAGACTTACAAATTTAGAGCAAAATTAACAATAAATATTAATTAATAACTAATTATACGAGTAATTCTATGGAATAACTAAAAGAAGAACGGTTTTTTTATAACAAAAAAAAACGAGGAAATGTTAAGTTGTCACCATAAGTGTAAAACGAGTCCCGCGCCGATTGCTCAGTTATTCACGAGTCGCGCGGAGCTCGGGTAGGAAATGTGAACATTTCGCAGATGTTGCTGCGAGCCACTATTTCCCACGTGGCCGCTGTAATTGGAGCCAGAATGAAAATGCGAACGGCGACACTCGTCTTACTTCCTTTAACCTGTTTAAACCGCACTTGACTTAAGTTATCTACTTGGAGGAAAGGAGCACAACCACTTTTAAATTGCACCTGTAAGTTTTTTCTTAAATCAAGCTAAAATATTATATTAATGGTACGTTATGAGCCTAGAACTTATTAAAGAAGAGTGTAGATACGAAATATATGATACAGTGCATTGTGCATGCCATGCAAAAAGTAGTCAATTCCAGAATCTTACTAATATTATAAACGTGAAAGTTTGTAAGAATGGATGTCTGGATGTGTGTTTGTGACTCTTTCTCGCCTTAACGGGTGGACCGATTGAGCTGAAATTTGGTATACAGATAGCTTAAACCCTAGAATAACACATAGGCGAAAAGCGGGTAAAACCGTTGAGCGCAGCTAGTCTAATATAATAATATCTATCAGATCAGCTGTTTAGCCGGGAAGAGGTGACAAACACACAACTGTTCGATTTTTGCCATGATAATGGAGGGTAGTTTGAATAATTGTTCGACGAATACGACGCTTAGTTACTCTGCGTTTTGACGAAAGCGCAGTCAATGCATGTGCATAACCGAGCTGAGTCGGAGGCACGTTGCCTTTGCTCGCGATTTTCTCCGAACACCTTCTCACCTCAGAGGTGTGCCGAGCGATTCGTACCGTGCATCGTTTTAAAATTTGCCGAATTTTATGGCACCTCCACCGTGCGCGTGTGATATTTCTTATGAGACGCCTCTTGTCTTTGACGAGAGAGCTTGTGCTGCTGCTTGTAGCGGTGTGGATTTTAAGGTGGACTATTTAATACTATAATTCTATTCATCCAGAGATCGCAGACATTATCGGTCATTCCTTCCTCATTTACACGTACACATACGAATGCTATACAGATACAATTAAAGTGGCGTGCCATGGGTGTGGCCTATTTCCAGCAGAGGACGAACAGAGGCTGATGATGATGTAACCTCAGCCGTGTTATATAACTGTCAAAAGACTTTTTGAATAAGAATATGACATGTCGTCTAAACGCGCAAATATTCGCGTGAAGTGGACCGCCGGCTTTAGAGTTGCAAATCACTTCATAATGTTATACCTGTCATGAGTGTGTGAAGGTATCCAGGTGATGCAGATGAGCTGGCCTGTTTAGATTGTACTAACAGGGCACAGGCACGAGTGCTTATCTATCAGAGAGAGGATTAAGCTATTACATGTACAAAGGAACACGGCATTATATGGCATGGTAGTTTAAACCGCTTTTACATTTCTACCGAAGACCTAGTATTTACCAAGCTAGGATGGAAGATCGTGATAATCACCGTTAAATATAAAAATTAGTTTTATCTTAACTTGGATTAAAATTGTGTTTAAAATGAGTGCAGCAAGGTTCAATTAATGCTATTATTATAGAGGAAAAAGTTATCTGTACCTTTTGTACGTTTGTTGCTCTTTCATGCAAAAAAACACTGAATCGATTGCGATGAACTCGGTAGGGGAAAGTGTTTCGGATTCGTACAGTTTTTTACTTTAGAGCTCATTAAATAGAAACTAATAACTTTTTCAAAATAGTTTCAGTAATAGTAGTGTACTTCTGTAATATATATCTGGCTTTGATAGTACCTAATGATGTTTAAGCTCATAAAATAGCAAGTAGATCGCTGGAAACTCGGAAGAAAACTAGGCATATCAATAAAGCAGTGATGATAAATGAATTTAAAATGCAATTAAGTATTAGCAAGCTTAAAACAACGCAGCTAAATTAGAACTTCAATAATGAACCTAATAAATCGAGCCATCGTCGACTGAATTTCAAAGTGAATGGAAAGTAATTTGCGTTGATAGCAAAATGGATAATGCATCTATGGTAAGGTTACGACGATAATGGTGAAGAGAGCGACAACATTTTAAAAAGTGGAATAAGACAATACTTTAAGATCGTCGATGTTTAAGATATATTATGTACAAACAAATAGTTACAGGTAAAATATATATTATGATATGTCTGTGGATGTAGGTCTATAATGGCAGAGGCCGCTTGGGGAAGTACCACACATTTTTTTATCCTTCGTTTGACCGAATCTCACCTGATAGAAAGAGCAGATGCAGTCGGCTATGAACCACCAAAAACTTTTAGAAAGGTTTATTCACTCGCTACTTGTTTTGAAGATTCCAAGTTGTATTGCTCGAGAAATACGGACGACGGCAATGTGTTTCAAATGCAACCAGTTCTCACTAAAGTAGAAGCAAAATGCTTGGTACGTCTATTTGGTAGCTTTAATAAGTATGGATGCCGCATTGTCGTTCGAAGATGGAACGGTCTTGGAAGAATTTGCTCATTTAGATTCAAATTTGGCAAATCGCTGTGACTCATTCACACTTCACAGCCTAACCTTAAGATGCTCTCAGTGGCGTGCTTCTAATCCAACTCCAGAGCATGTATGGCACTGGAGCGGTGGCTAAGGTCATTAGGGGCGAGTCTAGTTCCATTATGTAAGCCATTGTCTCGGCCTCGGCTGTTGCTCGAGTGTTGTCTTCATTATTTAGGGAGCTCTATTAAGTGGGTAAGTTACCTCTAGTACGGTCCAAGTGGTTTGCTTGTACTGGCCGGGATATTTTTAGAAAGGAGACACATTGTTCTTAATGTCCACTGATTACTCGAAGACGCGTTAATCCATTTAAAATATAAATTTTATACCAGATGGTGAACCTTTCATTGGTCGACAAAGTCCTTTAAAATTTCAATGTTTACGATATGTACTCGTATTTATATATCCAACTCGCCCTCGTTTTGCTTTTTTAATACTAGGTCGTAGTCGATCTTCTTTTTATGAAGTCAGTTAAAAATGATACCGATTAACATTTCAGTACTATGTTGTCATGTCAACTGTCAACCATGCAGAACTTTTTTTGTGACAAACAAGCGATTGCCCACCTGATGGTAAGTGGCTACCGTCGTTTATGGATACCTTTGAAAACTGTTCTTTTGAAGAGTCCCATGTACTTCGCTTTATAATGTCTTTATATTTTATGTTTACCCTCACATCAAATGGATTTTATTATATTTAGCAGATACACCACACAAACCTACTCTTGGGCAAAGGCTTCTACCAAGTCTCTTAATTTTTCCTACACTAGCAGCAACTCGATAAGCAGAGAGAATAACATTCAAAATCCTCATTCCACGCAAGTTACGAGCTTCAAGCTTTAATATGCTTTATCTTTGGTAAGTCAGTAACTCGTATTTCGGAAGCGTGAACCGGGAACTGTGGTGCGGAACAATAGTAAAATCTCAGCGTTTTTAGGGTTTAGCCGCCTCATGAATACTAATCCGACAGTGCAGGGAGACTGTAGCTAAACTGTTGGGACGCTCTGTGGTAATAAAATTCGTGTACACTTTGTACCTATTGGGTAGATATATCCGACTAGATTTACAATGCTTAAATTTAGATAAATTAATGTTGTAACTCATGCATTTTCTTATATTTATAACTGCCAGATTTCTTATTAACTAAAATCTAAACCTTACCACTAAACACTGAAATCAACTAACAAACTAAATGTAGTCTGTGGTGAAAAGGCTAGTGACCAGAATGCTGATTGTATTGTCCCGCTCAATGCAAATGTATTTCTATAAGCAATTAACCCGCCAATATTTCTTTGGTAAGTCTATTAAAATGGCAAGTAAAAATAGAATGCGGTTTAATGAATTCCTTCGTTCATCCCTCCTTAATTTACAGCGTTAGTATTTCCATTATAAATCAAGATATTAAATAATCTCCGCGACTCCAGAAATAGAGAAATTTTACTCCTTGATTTTGGCAAAATTTACAATCTCCATTCACTGGATCGTTTTAAATATTGGAGACAATTAATTTTAAAGTAAGGAAGATCAAGGCGGCGAAAGGTGTCGCCAAGTTAGGTTATTTAATTATATTACAGGTGATACGATCTTGTAATGAATTCAGAACTGCTCTGCTGAATTACTTTTGGACTTTATCGGGTTTTAGTAAACTAACTCACGTTGAGTTATTAGTTGGGTCCGCCTTCATAAGATACTATTGTTCTATATTGCACTGCACCCAGAGCTTTAAATTGTTTAGTCTTATGTAGTCAGTAAATTCCGGGGTCTTTCTCCTTGGTCAATTGAAGCTAAACAGGAGTGAATTAAAGTCAAAATTTTGGTATTATAATGACCCTTACTACCTCTCTATAGTTTGTGAGTTTTAAAGAAATGCAATGTAATAATTGTTAGAAGAACAAAGCATATTGAAGATGATAATGATACGTCCACTTAAATGGTCTTCACATCAAAATCTTAGATATTACAAACAGTGTAATGCATAAGTGTAAGGTGTAATATTTTTGTGTAATACACACAGTGTATGTCAGGAACCAGGTAGGTCATTTGCACCTACATAAATATTTGCAACAAAAGTTAAATAAAACGCAATGTAGATAGAATGTAGAGGCATTGCTATTTACTTCATAACTTATAGATAAGTTAACTGCTGCTTACGTAAAGTTACAACTGAATTAATTATCCATTAAACCTTTCAATCCAGATCTGGCCGCTGGTACAAATAGAATCAATATTAATTCGACAAGTCGACACGCTCCGAGCCTCCACAGTTAACCAAATGTCACCATTTCCATCGGATCCTCTTATCAGAGACGCCCACTCCCTGTCTCAAACTAGATACGTACAGTGCTACAAAGTTATCTAGACCAGTGGCGAAAAGTGGAACTACACATTGCAAGCAAAGTATCATACAGAAGTCGTTCAGAAAGCGATACTAGCGCCGCAAACGACGGGCCAGATCAGTTTGGCGTACTTTACTAAGTACGCACTGGTTTGCTTGCTACTTCTGCGGGGTTCTGTGATAATGGATTGGGAAAGTTTACTTTTCATAGCGAGTAAACTAGTTGGAGATTGATTGTAAGATAAAATCTTGAATAAAAATTAAGTTTAACAGGGATTTTTTAGATAAAATATGGATCCACACGTTCGCGTATTAGGTTTTCCAATCATTTTACAACCATTAGCCCTTGCCAAGTAGGTAATATTTAAGTCAGGACAAGCTTGCAATTTTCTCAAAGGTTCAGTCAAGTCATATCTAAAGTAATGTTATGCAAAGCTTATATTAGACTACTCTTATTTACTCTTATATTAGACTCCTTACCTTGCCCTGCATATACATTTCAGAACTTTGTAAATTCGTCCGCGATCACCCCCATTCATACACAAACCGCGACGATAACCAAAACCAGTACAATTTAAGACTTAGAAATAAACTTGCTCTTCCAAACTCCTCACTGTCCATCCACTCAAATAGTCCATATGTAATGACCATAAAAATTTACAACAAACTACCTTATAACTTAAAAAACGAACCTAACTACAACAAATTTATAAAAAACCTAAAATCGATACTTTTAAACAAATCATATTACAGCATAGAAGAATATCTGCAAGATTTTACACTAAAATAAATAAATTATAAAAATATGTACATATGTATATCATCCTCTCTAACACGTCCTATTAAAATACTATTATTTCATTTCTTAATTTTAATAACAATTATTGTACCTTCTAAATTGCATGTGCCCACCAGGGTCCTTAGAAATACTTATGTGCAAACTACACTAAGACCTTATTATGTACCTAATTCTAAGGGAGCAAATAAAGTATTGAGTATTGAGACTAGAATAGTCTGGTGAGTGCTGTAGTGGACTAGAGGTGACTAGAAGTCTTAGTGTAAATGGGTCGCGAAACACTTATACCAGCCGAACCCAACACCTGATTAAAAGTAGCCTACGGCCTACATATTCCAGGATTCAAGCCATACCACAGCCATATAACAGCTCCATCGGTTCAATCTATTAAGCGTGATGAGGTAACACACACACAAACATACTAACACGCCCACACACGACATAATAACCTCCATACCTTCGCATTTATAATATCAGAAGGATGGAAACTGAAGATAATAGAGAATGCTTTTTTATGGCTATGTACTTTCCGGACAGAATTTTAATGACAGAAATTTAATAATAACTCTTAGAGATTATTAATAATTAATATTATTATTTGACAAAAGGTATTCATACTTTATGCTTTAAATCGCTTACAAAGTGCAAACAGTTCACCTGATACCGCAATTAGGTGTCGGATAGAATTAATTTGGAAGTTGAATCTAAATCAATAGGTCGGGCGTTAACTAATTACTGGATCTTTAGTATGGGCACTCTGTAATATTTTAGTTTCTATCTACCTATAATAATCCTAGGCAGTCCAAATTAAACGTTATCGAAATTGATTGTACAGTTTTTCAAGTTGTTAATTAACACGCTCTTATTAAAGTGAACAAAATAAAATTAAACCGACTTCAACGGTTTCATAAATAAATAAAATCTCGCGCGTCCAAACGTTTCTGTATTGTTTTTGTAAACCACGGATACACGGGCCACCACTACCACCCAAGATTTTTATTAATGAATCGAGAAAGCCAACAAAAATAAATATTCGAGACGAAAAATGCAAGTAATTGGATGTAATCTTTATTATAATTTGACCATCTACGGTCGCATTATTGCTGAACATCACGCGAGATCGTGTTAAAAGGCTAACCTATGTCGAATAAAAAAACCTACTACACGAACTTGAAGTAATTTGTAAAACATGAAAATAATAAGTTATTTTCAGCGTAATTTTGTTTTCAATGGGAAAATAAAGTCCTTACTGCACGTATCATGAGTTTAAATGAATCGAACTGAGTCGAGAGATCCGGGTTCCGAGGGATGTTATCTGATTCCGGGACGATTCATTTGTAAAATGTGCGCATTAATACGACGAAGTTTGGCTCACAATTCTGATATGATGATCGTGGCGATTTTGTGATGGTCTTTGGTATTTGTAATATGTAATGTTTATTCATAATAGAAAGAAAGAAAAAGTTTTATTTACGACAAATTACAGCAATAAGGTACATAAAACACAGTAAGTACATTACATTTGCCGCAAAAAGGCTCCAGCTCAGCATATGTAGACTCAAAAAAGGACCTACGCTGGTCTTTGTAACTATGTTATAGACAATTAAAGATAGATATGTAGATAGATGACGCTTTATTGATACGACATAAAAGAACTAAATACAATTTGTAATGTAAACAGTGTAACAATTGGCAGTCTTATCGCTAATAGCGATCTCTTCCAGACAACCAAACAGGGAAAGGTAATAAATTACGTACGACGGTCAACAATTAAAGAAAATAATTATAGTTATGGGCTGAACGCCATGGTATGATGGAGGCCTATGCCGCTATGACGAAAGTATTAAGGCATAAAGTTTTGAAATTCGTAATATACGAAACTCGAAACACGGGTTTAATAATAAAATTATATTTGTTTTAAGATTTTAAATTATTGTTTCTTCAATCAAAATAGTTTAGACTTTTACTAACACGTCCGATTTGCGACAGGTCGCGTTTATACTGGTATATTAATCATTGAAATACACACATCAACCAATCCGAGGAATTAGTCGTATTTGTATATTAGGGGTTCTGTATATTTTATTAAATGAGTTTCTGCCATAGGCCTACAAAAACATAATACTTAAATCCCTTTGTCAAATTAAATACAATTTCGCACCTCATCTGGTTTTGACAGTTTCATACCTTTAATAAAAAATGTCTTTTTGCTTCCATTTTGTAATAAAAAATGATATAAAATTCTCATTTGCGCTGTACTCTGTATTATTATAAACGCAATGTCGTCAGTAAAAGTCAGGGAAAGGAATAAAATGCTATTTGTTACCCCGTCCTTTTATTTTTTCACCTCGTCTGTCTAGCAGAAGTTAATTGGGCGTTTAATGCCTCTGTCTCCACAATTTCCTATGTATATTTACTTTTGTACGGTTTATTCACATTTTATTGGATTACGTAATTAATTAACGTTACGTAAATGAGATAGAATATTCTTCGCTTTTTCGAGCGCGTTCGCTGGTAACGTATTATTTTAAAGCTATTTTCCGTTGAAATAAATAAGCTAAAGTGTTTGTTTTAAAATATAAAGAGCTTGTGTGTTTAATTTTAGACTTAAGTTTAATAAAAATAAAAATTTCAGGTGTTTTCTAGGAATTAATTTCCTCTTAATATTTTCGTTAATATTGTAAATACCTACATAATTAGGAAAATTGTTTGTTTTTCAACTATCTTTTTTACCTTCTTTATTTGCAACTTGCGCTGTTTTGTGTACTCGTAACATATAGGCAGAGAGTCCGAAATAAATTTTTATTTTATTTTACCAAGTTAGATGGGTGACAGAAGAGAGGAAATAGAAATAATAAGTTCAAGAGTAAGTGTGACGATAATGGGTTAGATCAGCTGCTAATACCGAGAAGGAAGACGGAAGACCAAGTTAAGTAGCGTGCCATGGAGAGGCCTATGTCTAGCACAGACAAGGGTAGGCTGATGAAGATAGCGATAGCTAAAGCTAACCAAAAGAACTTTCTAGAAGATCCAAAATAGAACATAATATCGAGGTAAACGATAAGTTGTTTAGTTGTCACCCAGTCCCATTAGCACTCTCGCAGTTAGCAAAGTTCCTCCAACTCCCAACAAAGGCCAATAATAAATCACCAATTGATTTATATTCGACGCCGATAAATTCTCTCGACGGCACTACTCATAAATAACACTATGCAAAGCTGTCTAGTTACGTTGTAAACTAGATCAGTTATTTATTGTTTGTCACGAGGCACTTTCATCGCTCGTTTAAGGTGGGGTTACACGTCATTGACGCGGCTCTGCATATACCTAGCTATAGCACATCGCTTTAAAGCTGTAGAAGATCAAGTCAGCAGTAAGTTTTCAGGATTTCAATAGGTAAAAATATCATAATTAAATAACTATTATAGCAAAGAAAATAAAAGTTTTGTTTCAGTTATTAAATATCTAGACTTTTTTTATGACATAGGAGGTAGACAAGCTGACGTCACGCCTTATGGTGAGCGGTTATCACCACCAATGGAATTCTGTAACTCCAGGGGTATTGTAGGTTGCCTTTTAAGGCTCAATTCCCTTTTGATGGACCCCGGATATCACATGTACCGTTTTCGTGATTATAGTTCATCATTAGATTCTTTTGGATATAATCTCTATCATCTCGTGACCTTCATTATACCATGAGAGACTAATAAATTTAGGGGCCTTTTCGAATGCTCCGAGAAGGCAAAACCACTACGTTTTCCTCCTATTATGTAATTAGCTATGGATCAGCAGTCTCAACACAGTCTGCGTGTAAAAGCTCCCTTATATCATGTATCAACGCTTGGCGTTTATCCAAAGACATTGGACTATATTGAAAATCACAGCGGAGGATGGCCGCCGATTTATCTTTGTTTGGTCGCCGCTTGTCCTTTTGTGAAAAATTTACTCGCGTCTCGGCGAAAAAACGGGATTATGATGTTTCTTTTGTTGTTGTATTTGGGTGTCTGCATGTCTAAGGGCGAAACAATTTTGACCCTAAATACGTATTACTTTGCTAAAGACATTTTTAAAATACTTGTACAGAATAGAATAGAAAAAATACCATTTCTATGGGTATTAAATAGCTTAACGAGGTATATGTGTCTGAGTTGATCAGGAAGCCCTTTGAGATTAAGCCTTGCTATCAGTAAGGTAAAACATTCAGCTTCTTTGAAAAATAGAACTTAACTGTGAAGATCCTGGATTTTATAAGCGGAATCCTTTATGACTTACCACGTAAATCTCAGATCATACTAATGTAACTATGACTTTACGATTTTCTTTCAAACAAAAGCCCGAACCAATATGTCGCTAAAATATTTCCCGCGTTTATTTAACATCAAGTTTACGTTAAATCCTACCATCTTTTAGCCCTAAACCGTCGGAGCGCACGCCCGGCCTAAATTCCAAATCAATGCAATCCGATCCCAATTCCTATTCAGTAGCGCCGCTCATACAAACGACTCGAGAAAACACTGTGTGAAGGCATAAGAATACTGAATAAACCTATGTGTCTACTTGTAACCTGTACAGTGTGACAGTGCTGCAGCTTACAAAACAAATTAAAAGCATTGTCCTTGCTTAAGGGTTGACCCACGTGAACGCGTTCACGTACAAACGCACGTGCGGTGTAAGCAAAGTCTGCCGCGCCCGCGCCCGCGCCCGCGCGTTCAACGTGAACAAGCACTTAGACTGTCTCGCTCGCACGATATGATGAATTTTCAAATTATAAATAAATGACTAGCTGCGCCTAGCAGTTTTACCCGCTTTACGCGTAACCTTTATAATATTATGTTAATCCAGAGGATTTATACCAAGTATTAGCTCATTCGGTCAGGTCCACCCGTTTAGGCGTGTAAGAGTAACAAACACACATCCATACATTATTTTATTACAAACTTTCGCGTTTTTAATATTAGTCGAAATCGTAAAATTTACTTTTTGGAAATTATGCTCTATGTAACTAACATTTCTATATTATATAACGACATTCCTATTAGTAAGTATAGGGTTTTTACGGTTAGCACGGTGGTTAGAATGAACACATTATGTCATCTAGATATTTAATGCTAGTGGGATTTCATTGTGCTAAACCACTGCATAATATTGTTTATTTTAGCTTCATTTTTTAAACCAATTTTATTTTATAATCTTAGGAAAACTTACATCTAGGTCTTAAATTAGGGTACTTAAATATTGTAATGAAGGACATTTAAAAGTTTCAACAATAACAGAAACATTTAAGAGTTAACTTAACATGACTATTATAATTTATTATTTTTTAAAATATACGATATTTTCCCTATAAATCCGTTTGAATCTCGACTTCTGTATTCCACACCGTTAGTCCGGTACCTTGTAAACGCGTCTTAAGAGCACAGATGGACTCGACCAGGTGAATAATGCATGGTGCATCTCTATCGCAAGCCCGCGGGTAAAGCCGCCTATACACTATACACTTACTCTAGATAACTGACGGGACGGACTCTGAATTTTACAAAGGACATTGAAACTCTATTTTGTGCCAAGTTCCGCGCGACTTTGTGTCGGTATTATCTTTACATGCTCCTTGAATTCGACATTTCACTCGTAGCTTGGGATTTCGCGATTTTGTACTTGTACAAAATTGAGACGACAGTACAATGTAAAATAGCAAAGATAATCATACTAATATAATGAAGGCAAAAGTTTGTCTAGATAACTATTTCACGTATTAACAGCTTCAGTGATTGTGCTAAAATTTTGCACGTGTGGATATAGCTTACAAAATATAGTCATATTTATAAACTTTCCGAATATAAATTAATTGTTGTATTTATTTTAATCCTTCATAGTCAATAAAATATTTTATTTGAGTGTTAATTCTGCTCTAATTAATTATTACTTAAATATTATTATTTAATTAATAATTATCATGGAAATCCGAAAAGTAACATTTAAATCCATTAATAATATAAATTGATTAAGTATAATATTATGTTTAATAGAAAAATGTAAATATGAGATATACCTAGTCAGGTCATAAGTATTGTCACACAGTAAAAACTTTTCTTTTAGAATGCTGGCCACAAAAAAGTTTATTGAATTAGAATTTCGAATTGTTCATGAAAATAAAAATGTATACTTTTTAGAATTTTACTCATTTTTAAATATGGAGTGGACGCTTAAAGAAGACCGTGTTGCAGTTATTGCGTTGCATCGTTGCGGTTACGCGCCAATTCAAATTTTTGACATACTGAAAAATTTGAATATAACCAAAAGATTCGTTTATCGTACAATGAAGACTCTAGTGTAGATGACAGGTCAAGAAGTGGTCGCCCTCGGTCTGTTAGGACTCCAGCACTGATAAAAGCTGTGAAGGCGCGAATTCAAAGAAATCCCAAACGTAAGCAGAAACTGTTGGCCCTTCAGATGGGGTTAAGCAGAACCACGGTGAAAAGGGTGTTAAATGAAGACTTAGGGCTTCGGGCATATCGAAGAAAAACAGGACATCGTTTAAATGCTCGTCTAATGGACCTGAGACTGAAGAGATGCCGCGCTTTGTTGAAGCGGTACGCGAGAAAAAAATATCGAGAAATTCTTTATTCGGATGAAAAAAATTTTACCGTAGAAGAGAGCTACAACAAACAAAATGATAAGGTGTACGCACACAGTAGTGAAGAAGCGAGCAACCGTATTCCGCGTGTCCAACGAGGTCATTTTCCATCCTCGCTCATGGTATGGTTGGGAGTTTCTTATTGGGGCTTAACAGAGGTACATTTTTGTGAGAAAGGTGTAAAAACAAATGCAGTTGTGTATCAAAATACAGTCCTGACGAACCTTGTGGAACCTGTTTCTCATACCATGTTCAATAACAGGCACTGGGTATTCCAACAAGATTCGGCGCCAGCTCATAGAGCGAAGAGCACACAAGACTGGCTGGCGGCGCGTGAAATCGACTTCATCCGGCACGAAGACTGGCCCTCCTCCAGTCCAGATTTGAGTCCGTTAGATTACAAGATATGGCAACACTTGGAGGAAAAGGCGTGCTCAAAGCCTCATCCCAATTTGGAGTCACTCAAGACATCCTTGATTAAGGCAGCAGCCGATATTGACATGGACCTCGTTCGTGCTGCGATAGACGACTGGCCGCGCAGATTGAAGGCCTGTATTCAAAATCACGGAGGTCATTTTGAATAAACTTTATTGTCATAAGAATCTATGTTTTGTTAAGTTCATTTTGGTATATAAATGGTTACATAATAAATAAACTTGTTCCAATAATTTTATATTAAACATGTGACAGAATTTATGACCTGACGTAGTATATCCTGATGATGAAGAGCTGTTTAAGCGTAAATATTTTTTATCTTTATGAAGGAAGGTTTTATAAAGTTGTGGCATGAAATCCCGGAATGCAATTAAATATTCAATCGACAAGAGTCCTAGTTCTATTATAACTGCTTGAACACAGAGGAAATCGACTCGGAACTCGGTAGAGATAAAAGATAAAAGAAAAATGGTTTTTGAAATTTTATTTGAACTTTTTACTGTGTTATGCCTTTAACCACTTTCAGGGTGTTACCTCTAGAATAAGTTGTATGTTTTAATAGGTTGCATTTAATCGTCAAAATGTGCATGAATGGTGAACACAAATCTAAGTTTAAGGAATCAAATTTAATTTGATTTATCGTTTCTTATTTTACTTAGGTGCTATTTTATATATGTTGATAGATATTAGAATACGTTTTAGCTGTATTCACAATGAAATGTGTTTTTTAACCTTTGACTTTGACTCCAATCTTACGAAACAATGTAGCCGGTAGCGGACTAAACCTAGACGGTGGGGTAAAAGTCCTTAAAATGCCAAACTAAATTTTTATTCCAATTTCAAGAATATCGAAAAAAACTGATGGTTGTAATGGGTTTTAAACTTCCAGCGGGAAAAAGTAACAACTTTATATACGTTTAAAACGATTGCATCAACATAAAATAGCAAGATTTACCCTAAGTGTCTTCTTTTGCAGTCTACAAAATATTTGTCCGTTTTACGTGGATCTATTCCGAGTCGAGAGATTTGCATGTTGCCTGACGCCTGAGGCGGCGCGACGATCAAAGCAACTGCACCCACTGCGTAATAGCTTCACCAGCCATTTTATAAAAGGGCTGGACAAGAAACTCTTTTGACTCTATGATTCACACATATTTTTTAAACATTCAAATGTTACAATTTCACATTGTAACGGATTTAAAATATTATTTTGTGGCGCATAGATATTGTCAAATGAAAGAAAATGGTTTTGTCCAATCTATCAAAGCTGTAGTTCTTTAAAATTATAATTATAAAACAATGAAATCTATATTAAGCCTGGCAAACAACAATTTTTTCTTAGACGAGGGAAGTACATAATAATTTAAATTTTGCTTAGTAATAACAGTCCTTAAAAATTTTTTCTTTAAAATGACTAACATAATATTATGTTTAAAACATAACGATGCACTTAAAAACTGTGAATCTTTATAAAATAGTTGAATAGCGCATTAAAATAAATATTATGATTTGGAAATTATTATTATGAAATTTCGAAACTATTATATCCCGAAATATTGAAATTAATATTGAATTTAATATCGAAATAATAATATATGTATTTCGATACATGGACATATAGTATGTCAGTCATATAATCATGTTTGTAATCATGTTTATATGTTACCACGACATGGCTTGCTGATTTTATATCGAAAACATAATATCGATATTTTTTGCGCATCCCTATTTTATAAACAATTGAATATTATTTTTTTGTGAGAGTCTTTAGTCTTTACAGTTGATTTGTTTTGAGATGAGACTTTGGTTTGCAAATGGAAATTGTCCAAGTGTTTGTAGTGCTTTTAAAACAAAGGCCGGTTTTCTCTTTGCTTTGGTGGAAAAAGGAATGCACTTTTAAAAACTTTAAATAGTCGAGTTGTGCTACAAATTTTTACACGACTCTAGCCAAGACAAAAAGTAGAGGTTTTATGGTATACACAAAGATAAGATAACTAGACTCTCGAGTGTATACATCGACTGTCTACGAGTGTCCCCTGCTACGATACTTAGTTGCAGATGTAGTGACCGCGGTGTATTAAGTCCTTATAAATACAGTGTATGAAATATTTTTTTCATCCCCCCACCTCGGAAAGTGTATTTTTGCGCTTCGGTATCTGACTGGAAAAGTCCATTTTATCCTCGTAAAGTAAATTTGAATTTAGAAGATCGTGTGCACCGAGTTTGTGAGTCAAAAACATCATTAAACCTATTTACTTCCACCTCTATGGTACCGAATTAAGCGTACAACTTTTTTAAAATTGTTAGAAACTCAGACGTAGAACCTCCTTGGTATACTTTTTTTTAAATTTGCTTTGCGCTCTCTTAATTTTTTTGTTATCTGTGCACGCGCTTTTTTCTTTTCACGTCAAATAATTGTGAAAACTATAGAGTATACCTATAATATTATTCCTTCTTCGTTGGTTAAAACAAGAAGCTAAAAACAAGTAACACAACTTAATGTCAAAAACATCCAGAAACATTCAGATGACTTATTGTAAATTCATTTACCTAATACAAAGACAAAAAGAGACCGCAACTTCGTCATTCGCAAGGAATACGTAAAAATTGTTGAGAAATATCAAGTCAAACACCCGCCTAACACTCCTAATAAAAGTATCTTGTGATCGTAAATGTTTTTTTTTTAATTTAGTCATTTCCTCGCTGAGGGGGAATGAAAAGTTACGTGTTACACTCGAGTGCAAAGATTTTCGACCTTGTGCTCTTTTGATTCCCTCGCTAATGCTCAGGATTCTAATTGTTAAATCACTCGCTGCGCTCGTGATTTAAATTTAGAATCCTTCGCTCGCTCGGTCATACAAACCGAGCACGCGGTCAAAAAGCAACTTTGCACTCTTGTATAACAAATAACTATTGTCTTTAAGTAAATATTCGGGATTCTTATAAACTTCTAAACCACTAAAACTGAAATTTATAATAAGTAGGGTAACTTGAGCATGAGGCTCACTATACGAGCAACGTCCTGACCGACCGAGCCCCTCAGAGCTAAGGTCACATTGCAGGGAATGCGACCACGGGAAGCGAGCTTTGCCTTACCTGTAAGGCTAAGCTCGCTTCCCGTCTTCAGAGAGCCTCGTCTAGTCAGTACCAGGTTACCCTTAGATCTTTAAAATTAAACATATGGCATGTTTAAGCTAGCAAAACCGCAGTGCACAGCTTGTATTATAATAACTACGAACAATATTGGACATAATACTAGAATTTAATTAGCCTAATTGAATATACTGTAGACATAATCGCAGATAATTACCTCCTTGGGCCTAAAGGTAAATTCTCAGAGTGAATTATTGAGGGTACAGCGTAAAATATTCAACGGGTAGATGAGAACTAAATAGGTTTACGTCAGGGTCGCGAATTAGTTATGCATACAGACAGATCTTTGAATGTTTCAATGGGTCAGGTATCGTAGGCGTTATATAGAAGACCATAATTTGTGAGAATATACTAGCCGTGGAGTATGGCTTTATCCATCAAAATTACACTACGATTCTATAGTTCGAGTTTCATCTCCATGCCCTTAACCGACATTATGTATGATCGGCATAACATACGTCTTCCTCTTCCATTGAAATTTATCATCTGTCATAGGTATCTTTATTTACTCTCCTAGTACCTATATTCCCCTTCTATACAGTTCATCCAAATCTTTTTCAGACGGTCTCTTCCTGAATTCCCGCTTATTAATATTATCATTATAATCATGGAATTTTTGGAAACAACACAGACATATTTTTAGTCAATTTGGTTTATACCTATTTGTATTGTGACCTAACCTGTCGGGATTGTATAAATTTTGCTTAAATAAATAAATGATCAAACTCTCCCAAATGATCGTTTATAAACTCGTTTATAGCGTTTTAACCGTCAATCTTGGGAAGAACTGACTCCTGGGCCACAGTTCACGCTTTTCCATTAAGCAAGACACCTCATTTTATTGAGCTATGTATATTTTTTTCCAATATACAACTGAAATAAACAAAGTATTTTTATAAACAAGCGCCTAATAAAATTACCTCCCAAAGTTATTCTTACAAAGTTTAAAATTAATGCAAGCGACTCGAATGGTTGCATTAAACAGGTAAACAATTCTCGCCGAAACAAACCGCTAAGATAAATTCCGAACAAACTTGTCGGAAGTGAATTTTGCTCGCAGACCCGCGGACTCTTAGCGAAGTAATTTATGTCTTCCTAAAAACAATTTATAGGCCGTTGCTGGAGACAAAATTATGAAGTTCTCACGTTATATCAACAGTATGGACAAATTTACTACTACTGACAAAATAAGAAATCATTAAGAGCGCCTAGTCCGCGGGACGCTCTCTCGTTCGCACTATTTGACACATTTTGAAATATAAATTCATGGAATTAACTTTTTGAAAATTCCTCAAGAGGGTCGCTGCACAATATTATTGTTCACATTTTAAAAGTGTTTTCAGTGTTATATATTGAAAAATGCCATGAGAAGTTGCATTGTAAAATTTTTTTTTTTCAAAAACCTCCTGTATTTTAACATATCAAACTGAAAACACTTTTAAAATGATTGCACACATTTTAATAATATTGTGCAGCGACTCTTGAGGAATAATTTTCAAAAAGTCAATTCTTTGAATTTATATTTCAAAATGTGTCAAATAGGGGCTGCGCAGACGACAGACTATCCATGACGCACTTTTTAGTCTGTGAAAATAGAACCTATGCAATTATATGCAGTAACGCATACGACGCGCAAAAATTCCGGCGCACAAATAATATAATTGCATAGGTTCTATTTTCACAGACTAAAAGTGCGTCATGGATAGTCTGTCGTCTGCGCAGCCCCATATAGTGCGAGCGAGAGAGCGCTCCGCGGACTAAGCAGCCTTAAGTCAAAAAGATGTGCGTCAGCATTACTTCTGGTTTTTTTTCAATTGTCACATTTTCCAACAAAAGAGACACTGACATTATGTTTTCATAAAAAAAAATTGAGAAGTCGCGATTCTTTTATAAAAGACACTAACAAACAAGCAAACCATCGCCTATAAGATAGATGACGTCTGCAACACTAGTGGTGCCGACACAGTGTCGGTAATTGCCAAAGTATTGACTTATAAAACAAATTGTATTTGAACAAAATAGTTTCCAAAGAGATAGAGAAGTCGTCAACAAAGTAGAGTTGCTCATACTGTGATCATTAACTATATTTACGAGCCGCACACTAAAAGGTGCAAAGAAATTATGTGACGACTTTGTTTGTCTCTTAAAACGTTCCTTCTGGACTCTGAATAATACCTCGAAATGTTCTTATCAATTTCAGATAACACGAAAAATAAGTAACAATAAAATGAAATGAAATGAAAATAATTTATTGGCTCTATCTTACAGCAATAGTACCTATATTACGTACAAAAGTGTTTATTACTTATTAATCAACACAAAGCTAGGACAAACTTCCACTACACATTGAAGTTTAATATTTTTTTTTATTTCAATTTTACTTATCGAATACCATATACCTAGTCAGGTCATAAATTCTGTCACATGTTTAATATAAAATTATTGGAACAAGTTTATTTATTATGTAACCATTTATATACCAAAATGAACTTAACAAAACATAGATTCTTATGACAATAAAGTTTATTCAAAATGACCTCCGTGATTTTGAATACAGGCCTTCAATCTGCGCGGCCAGTCGTCTATCGCAGCACGAACGAGGTCCATGTCAATATCGGCTGCTGCCTTAATCAAGGATGTCTTGAGTGACTCCAAATTGGGATGAGGCTTTGAGCACGCCTTTTCCTCCAAGTGTTGCCATATCTTGTAATCTAACGGACTCAAATCTGGACTGGAGGAGGGCCAGTCTTCGTGCCGGATGAAGTCGATTTCACGCGCCGCCAGCCAGTCTTGTGTGCTCTTCGCTCTATGAGCTGGCGCCGAATCTTGTTGGAATACCCAGTGCCTGTTATTGAACATGGTATGAGAAACAGGTTCCACAAGGTTCGTCAGGACTGTATTTTGATACACAACTGCATTCGTTTTTACACCTTTCTCACAAAAATGTACCTCTGTTAAGCCCCAATAAGAAACTCCCAATCATACCATGAGCGAGGATGGAAAATGACCTCGTTGGACACGCGGAATACGGTTGCTCGCTTCTTCACTACTGTGTGCGTACACCTTATCATTTTGTTTGTTGTAGCTCTCTTCTACGGTAAAAATTTTTTCATCCGAAAAAAGAATTTCTCAATATTTTTTTCTCGCGTACCGCTTCAACAAAGCGCGGCATCTCTTCAGTCTCAGGTCCATTAGACGAGCATTTAAACGATGTCCTGTTTTTCTTCGATATGCCCGAAGCCCTAAGTCTTCATTTAACACCTTTTTCACCGTGGTTCTGCTTAACCCCATCTGAAGGGCCAACAGTTTCTGCTTACGTTTGGGATTTCTTTGAATTCGCGCCTTCACAGCTTTTATCAGTGCTGGAGTCCTAACAGACCGAGGGCGACCACTTCTTGACCTGTCATCTACACTAGAGTCTTCATTGTATCGTTTGATGGTACGATAAACGAATCTTATGGTTATATTCAAATTTTTCAGTATGTCAAAAATTTGAATTGGCGCGTAACCGCAACGATGCAACGCAATAACTGCAACACGGTCTTCTTTAAGCGTCCACTCCATATTTAAAAATGAGTAAAATTCTAAAAAGTATACATTTTTATTTTCATGAACAATTCGAAATTCGAATTCAATAAACTTTTTTGTGGCCAGCATTCTAAAAGAAAAGTTTTTACTGTGTGACAATACTTATGACCTGACTAGGTACATTTTTTTATTTCATTGTAGGCTAGTTATTGAAGACGAACTCACGTGTTGTTAAGTGACAATGCGATCGTAGATCGTGGCAGAATAAACCTAGAAAGCGGGATAAACACATCTATCTAGAAAATGCACGCAACTTTCATTGACCAATAGAAGTCAAATATAATCAGACGCAGACCGCCAATTGTAACACTTTATGAATAATTAAATGTATATAATTTTGTTTGTAATTTGTGTGCAATAAAAAGATTCTATCTAATCCCAGTTTTCTTAAAAGTCATTGTTTTATTTAAAAACTCTTCCATTATTAAAGTTTGCAAGTGTGGAACATATTCTAAATGCAATGTAGTGCTGCAAAGTCTGGGCACAGGTGGGTGAACGCTATCACTTCGAGTGAATTCAGTTCCAACGCCAGAGTGGGAGAATCCACTACATTTTTCTCAGCAATGTCTTGTTTAACTTCCATTCTCAAGAAATTGACAGTTCTGAGAAATTTTTATGTCTCCTGCATTTTAAATCTTTGGAAGCGTACAATTTTGTAACGTAAGTGCAATATTGTACTCTCGAGTACACGTGACATTGTGGTCGTTTTGATCGATGTAAGTTTTTATTTTTTGCAAGAAATACTGTAATTTTATTGACTGATACCAGTCGTTGTTATTAGTGTACTACCAAACATTATATCAAATTAGAAAAGGCAAAATTGTGAAACTCACTATGAAATTGGCAAAAAATTAGAAGTCAGCAAGAGCAAGTAATTTTTTTTTTAAATTTTAAAGTTCATTATGAAAATACTAGTTGACTCGCGTAAATTCATTTGCGACGTTTGCAATTGTGAAAAGAGCGGCGTAGAAGAATGCTCGCCTCATTATCAGACCTTCAATATTTACCCAAAAAAATAAAAAATCGCGCTCTGATGTGGATCAAAAGCTAAGGGAATTATCCACACAAATAGAAATGACGTCACAGCTCAATCACATCACAATAAGTCTCTGTAGACCAGTTTGGATCTCTGTAGACCAGTTTGGATGCTAGTATCTAAATAATGAGACGCATGTGACTTAGGAGCAGTGTTGTCAGTACACCACACTGGAGGTAATTATTCTCGAGCTCGGTTCGTTAAGCTTGCATCGTGCCATCAATCTGTGATTAGCCCGGGGGCGTTCCACCGTAGTTTATGTTCCGGTCGGACGTCCGCCCAGTCTCGCGGCTAACGGCTCAATATCACATTATTATATTTTGCTAATATGTACACATGGGTGGGAAGTTTGCCTAACAAGGGCTAGTACTTTTTTCAGTGCTGAAAGTACAAAAGCAGCGCTTGTTACTGTGTGAGGGTGCAAGAGATTTTTGTTCGAGATGTTTTGTCTTAAAACTATAAATGGGCTCCTCTCCTATATGTTACGTTAAAACTGAATTTGAGTAACTTATTTATTTCAAACAATTTTCACGTCAGCTTTTGTTCAAAATAAGAAATAACAGCAATCACTTTTTATTCTCAAAATTTTAATAACCTCAAATCGTAACTTATTAAAAGTTATAATGATTTATTTATTTATTATGAGTGTGTGTTGTTTCCTATTGAGTTAGAAGTGCTTTAATAAGAACTTAAAATAACATGAGCAGCTAGTCTGATATTTAGGACAATTTGAATAGCAGTAACCTTTCTACGAGTAGTCTTAGATCCGTCTATGTATGTCCCAGACCTAAAATTGTGTAGACTCTAGAGCCGTGTGTCTCGCACATCTGTGGAGCTCGCATCCGATATCCAGCTGCATTGTAGTCGATGGTAAAATACAACGCACTTGTATTGTTCGACGTCCCATTCACTATTTCCTAGGAAAAGTTCCGCTGTATCATCGAATTTATAGCCGTATGGTGCGCGCGGCATCTTTATACGCTCGTTTAGGAGACGCCGCGGCTTGTAAATATTATTTAAAAATTTATAAGCTTTATTTATTGGACGGGCCTTTTTGCGGAAAAGAAAAGGTGGAGCTGTTATGCGATGTTGTACGATTTTGTTCTTTTTTCAAAGCAGCTGAACCATGTTTGTAGAGGTAGGGTGAATATTCAATATATGTAGATAGGTGAAAGGGTAAACATACCTAGGTTGTCGTTAGAAAGATGACGTGGTAGAGGGTCTTACCTGAAAGAACATAAACATATCAAAATAGCAAATGAAGGTAGGTACTGTAGGACCTGGATAACAATTTATGTGTTCTCTTGTTAAACATCGACTGACTAATATAATGTGCAAAATTTACATTTTTCAAGAGAAAATAAATATTAAACCAGGTTGAGTGGGGTATCTCAGAAAATTTATTTATTTATTTATTTTACTTTAATTATAACAGCACGAGGCTAATTACAATAATTAAAGATGATAATTATATAAATTTAAAACAATAGTCTTATAGTAATCTAAATGTTATTATTACACAATATTGTATGGTAATAATATAACATTTAGATGACGATAGTATACAATTATCGAAATTTCAAACATAACAATATAATAGGATAAATTAGAAATTTAAAATGACATACTTAATATTTGTATCATTGATTGAGATTATCTTTCGTGACATTAACATATTATTAATTACCTAATCGTTTTTCTCGCAAAAATTTAATAATTCTAACAATTTATTCTGCCATCTATCCGCAAACAAATCACAAGTTGGTGCAGCAGTCAAGAGGGCGTTGAGCGAGGAGAGCGAGCGCGGTATGGGCGAGTTAGCCCTGGCTACGGTTCTAGCTGGTGGCACCGCGAACAATCTGTGCCTCCTATTGCGGAGATAATTATCCGGAACAAAGAGTTTGCATAGCTTCTCATGCAGATCGGGAGCGTCAATTTTGCCCCGGAGGATTTTGCACATTAAAATCAACTGGTTTCTCTCCCGTCTGACTTTTAAGGAGTTATAACCTAGCGCTCCGAGGAGAAATTTAGTGGGGTACAGATAAGGATAATAACCATTTACTCGTTTGTATAGGTATCTTAAAAACGCTTTTTGGACTTTTTCAAGTAGAAGGGCATATGTGCTTTCATGAGGATTCCATACACACATAGCCGCTTCCAATTTACTCCTGACTAAGGCTCCAAAGATAAGCCGGATAACAAATGGATTCCGAAAGTCTTTCGAGTTTCTAAGTATGAAACCCAGTCGTCGAAAAGACTCCTTAGCCAACGAGACCATGTGGTCATGGAAATTTAGCCGTTGGTCGAATGTGACCCCTAAGTCTTTGACCGCATTGCTACGACCTACATTTGTGCCATCCAGCTTATAGTCATAGTAAATTGGGTGATAGGTTCTATTGAACGTCATGACACAGCATTTAGAATTATTGAATTCCATTAAATTTCTCTTGCTCCACTGGTACACGGCATCTACATCGTGCTGAACAGCAATGCAATCAGCCTCCGATTTCACCTCCGCGAAGAGTTTTAGGTCATCCGCATACAACAGACAATAAGAATGTTCTACGACGCTCGGAATATCGTTGATCATTAACAGAAAGAATAGAGGTCCCAGAATCGACCCCTGGCTGACTCCAGAACGCGTATGATAGGGTTCGGACTCATATAAACCTAGTCTGACAAATTGCTGACGATCTCTTAAGTAGTCCGCAACTAACCGAAGAAGTTTAGGGGCAAAGCCAATGGTAGCGAGTTTTGCCAGCAGTATGTCATTATTGACCCTATCAAAAGCCTTTCTGAAATCAAAGTACAGGACGTCTACCTGGGAACCTCGATCAAGTCCGACCGATATGAATTCAACGAGCGTCAGAAGGTTTGTCTCAACTGATTTTTTAGATCTGAAACCATGTTGCTCCTTGCAGAGGTATTTGTCCACTTGAGCGTAGACATACGTGTGAACTATGCGCTCGAACCTACCTACCTTAGCTACCTTAGCTGGAGCTGACAACACTGCAATCGGTCTGTAGTCCTCGATTTTAGATTTATCTGCACATTTAGGAATTGGTGTTACCCTCGAAAGTTTCCACTGTGGTGGGTATTGTCCAGTTTTGAGTGCGAGGTTGAATATGTGGTACAGAGGGATACTGAGGTAGTCCTTCGCTAGCTTTAAAACTTGAGATGAAATAGCATCAGGTCCTATAGAACTGCTAACCTTTAGATTGCTGATGGCACTTCTAACATCAAATAGTGTTATACGAGATATATTGACGTTGTTGCTATCGCGTGCATTATTACTAGAGTTAGCAGCTATGTTACTATTAAGTACTGGAACGTCAGGCAAAAAAACACTCGCAAAAAATTTAGCAAAGCCCTCTGCTGCCGCTACTCCCGACAAGCTCTGGCCCTCAAAAGTTAAATTAGGCTCAAAACCCCCTTTACAGCGTAGACTAGAGATGTGACGCCAAAATTCTTTTGGGTTAGATTTTATATTATTTTCAATACAGTTCATGTGCGAACTATACGCCGAACTTGTTTGATGTTTGAGACTGGCCCGTAACTGTGCAAAGGCTTGATAGTCCTTCTTACAAGCTGAGCTTTTCCAGCGTGTGTGCAAAATGACAAGTGCGGTTCTATTTAATCGATGGCCTTCTCCAATGCTAGGAAGTTCTATTACAAGGGATATGCCGGATCTGACTTATGCCAATAAAATAGTTATGTAATAATTTAGCAATTTTTGAAGAAATATTATATAGCCCTCGATATAAATAAAATAGAGGAAAAAAATCTATTGGTCAAAAATAATTACCAGGTCTAAAAAGGTCTTCGATACGGCGAAATAAATTAGGTAGGTTAGCACAAAAATGTTGGCTTGAAACGTCAATAAACATCTACACATTTAGAGAATCTACAATCGACAGTTCCAATGTACAATATTAGTGGAATGTATCAGTCGAAACACAAGCCTTTGTGAGGAATAATGCTTCAGATATGTGCGGCATAACAATATCGCGGATGACCACGTGTGAGGAATGTTCTTGAACTAGCTGAACGCTGACAATCACTGCATTTTCAACTGGATCTAGGAAATGTTTGATAGGAATCATTTTAATTAATTTTTATCTAAATATGTAATATTCTAAGTCATGGCGTAGATGTGGGATTTGAATTCAGAATGTGTTATCATAATATCTACCACCTAACCCCTTTGTCTATCACTGCTTTAAAATATTCTCTGTATGGGGGCACGGCAGTACCCCGCTGAGTCGATCAAAAAAGTGACGTGGCCCTACTATCGTATAATTCAGGCCCACTGCTGGGCAAAGCCCACTTCCAAGTCCCTCCACTTTGCACGATTCGGCATCACCCCCTTTTTAGCCCGCGTGGTATGATACTAAGTCAAAATATTGCTCAATAGTATAAAGAAATAAACAGCCTATCTATCGCTCATCTTGCATCCTAAACCCTAGTCTCAGTCAAGGCAGAGGTAACGATTCGGAATCTCCAGTAAACGTTCAGTAAACGATGTAAGTCGAGCATCTCCAACTATGAGGTCAACGTGGATGCATACCAAACAATATTCACTTGTATAAGATACTATAGGTATTTGTGCCCTGCGTTTCTGCTTAAACAAATGTATATTAGAAGTAGTAAAGATTTATTTCATGACTAGTTAATTAATGTGTCATACATATCCTTTTTAGCGGAATTGCGACTTATGAATTCATAGAGAATGAATTCATTAATGAAGCGCAGCGCAAGTTAATTACAAGCTTTTATTGCAGTGCAAGCAATTTAACTTGCAGTGTATGGTACTATGTGTGTGTGTGTTTTTTTTTTATGTGATGAAGTAGAAGATGAGCAAGACGCTCTCCTGATGTTAAGAGATAACGGCTGCCCATAATCAGTACAGTGTTACCTAGGATTTCACAATTATGTGAAATTCCAGGAGCACTGCACCAACGCTTCTTACTCAAGAGTCATAAGATGTTAAGACTCTTTAGCCCAGTAATTTCACTAGCTACAGTGCCCTCCTACCGGAGCACAGTAATGTTTGCACATCACTGCTCAGGCGGTAGAATAACTGGCACTGTTGGGGTACCCACCTAGACGACCTCCTGCAAAGGAAGTCTACCCCCGGTAAAACCCCCGGTGTACTTGTATGTTCGGTCATGCAACTCATTTTTAATGTGGAGTTGTTTGATTTTAATACAATATAAAGAAAAAGAGATGTTTCTAGAGGTAGAAGTTCTCGATTTGAGCATCCCAACAATTCAACAGTTATTAAATGATGAACTTTAGACCGGTAATTTAATAATGGTAAGGCGCAAATACAACGTGCATTCCTCAACTCCGTAATAAAGTACATCTCTGCCGCGAAGAATTTTAATTACGCAATAGTCCGCGATTTCCGCGTCTTACTTTACGTTTTATAAACACGGGAGAGAGGAGAACGCGAGCCGAATAAATGAGATATTTATTCGTGAGCACGTGCTTTAGTCAGATGTCGCGCTAATAACAAAACTGAAGCTATATTCATGGTTCCTATTAGCTTCACAATTTGATTCTCATCGGACTGAGGTTCGTAGAGATGGGAGGTATAATAGAATAAGTATTTCGATCAGTCGAATGGCTTAATACAGAAAAGTGTGAACAGTATTGTGTCGCAGTGACACATTGTAATTTCTTCTTAGCGACACTAATGTATTAAATTTTTATACGATTTTGGCGCTGCACGACACATCACGTGGCCTATAATATTACAGTACGCCCAATAGGAACCCGTTAAACGTTGATTTTTGACTTTTTTACAACTTGTTCTGAGAAAAGTTAGGATGCTCATCACTGCTTACTAGTACGAGTATCAAGTGGAATCATTAATTTAGTTTCATCTGTACAAAACAAGTGAAATTTAAAAAAACACTTTTTAATAACAAGCTTTTATTATTATTACCATCTAGCACCAAAGTACTCGCCAAGACGAATCAAATGAGCCCAAACTCGAAAGGGTTGCGTCGTTTAATTACGAAGTTCTTATGGCCACCTTCCTGCTCCATCATCAGATCAGCTCGATGTCATAAAAATATTGCACTGTCATTCGATTTACACACGCATGCAAATTTTCAGCTCAATTGAAACCGAGAAGTGGGTCAAATTAAACTTGCAAGATTTGATTACAGACAGACAGACAGACAGACAGACAGACAACAGACAGGTGAAAGTAATTAAAAGCTTGTAAAATACAAATAAAATAATAAGATGGGGCAAAATTAGTCATGCAATTTTCTTATCGACTAAAACAAAAAAAAAAGCATTTGTCGTATGTTTTTTTTAAACATTTTTCTGCGGAAAGGCGTTATTTTTGTTTTATGTCGTAAATTTAATTATTTGCTGTACAGTGCGGTATCCGCCATCATTCCAACAGTCAGTGCTCGTGAGGTAGATGGGTGAGGAGCAACTTTGCCAATTTATTTGTTTGAGCGCTCGGTGCGCCAATTGTACTGCGCGGGAGGTAACCGCATCCACAGACCACAACACCGGAGCATCTGTATTCGCGAATGGACTTTGTCTAAATCACTCTCACGTTAATACGGCATTTTTATGAGGATACCGGGGATACTGAGCATAATATAATTAAATTTGATGAGGGATAAAAAAAAACGGTACTGGTGAAATGTTTTCGGTACCCAAAGAGCGTAATTTCGTCCACATCAGAAGGATCGTCAGCTTGTTTGTATAAAAATGCATCACACTTGAAGAATCATAATATGATTCTTTTAATTCGCATAATGTTCTCATTATGTTCGCATAATGTTGATTCGTAAATAGGGATGTTGACTAAAATTTAATTATTGTTTATCAAGTTGTTTAATAAAAATATTGTATACGATTTTTTTCTTTGTAAATTTAATAAAAAACTTGTGAGACAAAACACTAAATTTGCTTGTCTTTACTCGCTGAACTATTGTACATTTTGTACCGGTTAGTGAGGTCACGCGTCCCCACCCAAAAACATATAAAAACGTTTTTTATCAGTCATTTATTTTTTATTTCTTTCTATCTATTCAGCCTGTATCCACCCACTGCAGGGTATAGGCCTGCTCATGGTCACGCCACACCTTCCTGTGCGAGTCTTTTATTTCATTTACACAACAAAAAAAAAACATAATATTATCTTAACAAATATATTTGCCAAAGTCGTCGCAGTCTCAGACAGATTTAAGGCATAGCGACCGTTTAGATTCTAAACTAATCTAATTATTTTATGCCCTAAAGATTTACGACTGCTTTGGAGAATTCTGAGGGTAATACCGCGGAACGATTTGCCTGGAACTAATGATAATGGACCTAGCCCTAGCTTACTGAAGGGTTCCTAAGCTCTCGAACCTAAAACTTGCTCAGCTATACTTATTCGGTAGGGAACCTTATAATTTTGTTTATTCAATATATTTTTGGAAGCCGATTTTACAAATAAATAATGTACTTACTTTGACGTAAAAATGTTGTTGACTGAATTATAATAATACTTAAAAAATGTATTAGGTTACCCTGAATTATGCTCTAGAAAATATTATAAATGCGAAAGTATCGACATGGTTCTTTACGAAATCTATACATAGGTATAAACCTTATTCCTCTTGAAGCACTCTTTTTTTTGTGTAATGAAGTAGAAGACGAGCAAGACGCTCTCCTGATGTTAAGTGATAAAGGCAAGTGAATAGAGTCTTGAAAGGTAGGCAACGTACCAGCGGTACCCCTGGTATTGCAGGTATCCATAGGCGACGGTAGCCACTCACCATCAGGTGGGCCGTCTGCTTCTTTGTCACCTATTACATAAAAAAAACGCTGCCCATAATCAGTAGAGTGCTACTTGGGATTTTCCAATGATGTGAAATTCTAGGGGCACTGCACCAACGCTACTTACTCAAGAGTCATAAGATGTTAAGACTCTTTAGCCCAGTAATTTCACTAGCTACTGTGCCCTCCTACCGAAGCACAGTAATGTTGGCACATCACTGCTCAGGCGGTAGAATAACGAATTGAATTGATCGATCGATCTAATTATAATGAATCTAATAATGAACCGCATCAAAATCAAAATTTCAAAGATATAAGCACACATGGGAGAGACAGACGCGTGAAGCAACTTTATTTTATACTATGTAGTGAAGCAACTAAGCAGAAGGCCCACCTTAAACGTACATTTGTCGTCTGAATTGCTAAACTGATCTAGCTGAAATTTAGTGTGCACGTATAACTGAAAGTCTAAGCAATAACCGAGTTCCTGTTATGAGCTTAGAGCTTAGACTAACAAAGCCTTGCATACTAGAACAATATTTTTTGTTACAAATTTGTTTTAGTTCACCTAAATGCTCTTTCTCTATTTGTGCTAACTCCAGCTGTGATTACACTATGATGCAATTATGTTAACCTTTGAAACCTGTAACGATAAAATGAGGCTGAGGTCGCTAGCATCTACGTTATAGAGTGTTTTTATAGCAATTTTCTGTCACTTACAGCTAGTTCCAATTTTGGTCACCTCCCCAAAGATCGTGGTCAGGAAATGTACCTATATGTTTATGGTAATCCTGGCCGGCATTTTGCATAATTACCAGAGATAATAGAGATGGTTTTGAACATTCCGCCCGCCAAAGCGTCTGGTGTTGGCTTCGTAAAATTGGCTATCCCCAGCCTTTGGGAAATAACTTTACCGGGAATTATTTAGAGAATTTAACATTAATTTTTGTATTTACATTAATGGATCGTAGGGATTATTTCGTAGGTTTAAGAACTAGGGAAAACTTTTGAGTTATAATTTTGCCTTTGGAAAATTCGCAGTTAACTTAAGACTTACTCGCTATTCTCAGCGGTTTTACCTGAAGGTACTATTTGTTATTCTAGGTTTTATAAGTTACCGATATATATAGTTACCTATATTGATATATATATTAATATCAATTCTTTTTAAATATACATTTTTAAATATATATTGTAGTAGTATATTATATTTATAATAATATGTAAGTAGGTATGTAATATGTAAACCATCTTTTCTTTTTGTAACTAGTCTATGTATACAGATACTGCGCACCACCGTCTAGTATTGTAATATAAGTCCTGTTCCATTCCTAGGTTGTCAGTAAGAAATTGCCTAGTGCGATAAGACCGCCGATTGTTTACCATTTAGATATTTAGCTCAGTAAGTTTATTTGTAATTATTTGGTACGCAATAAAGTATTATTCTATTCTATTCTATATATCAAACTTCACCCAAATCCATAGACATGACGAACTGACAAACATACACATACTATTATTTTGTACAATGACCGTGTATATCTTGCATAAGATATACATATTATATAACTAATAACTACCTATCATGTTAAGCCGACTCTAGACTCAGCACAAAGATCACCTGAAGTATCAAATTCTAAAAGAATAATCAAAAATAATAAATTTAATATGTAAAAATTGGATACTTCTCGCTTACATTTGTGCCAAGTGATATCCTATTAATAATAACATTTTTTTACATTTGCAAATGTATTCAAACACGTGAATATTTCCAGCCTACCAACACCTTCGCCACATAACTCACAATAAGCGCTGACAGAGAGGATCTCAGACAACTCTCAATTGAGTAAAGGGGGTATAAATAAAGATTTGTACATATCTCGGACCCACACACACATTCGTATGATTTATCGTTGCGTGGCTTTGATTTTGTAACCAGGGATGTTGGGTTGTCTTAAACTTGTCCAGACTAAGAGAGGTGACATTTTATCATTTCATTATTTAGTTTAAAATAATAATTATAGCCGTTTAAAAGGCTTTTACTTAAGATGACACCAAATTGAAGGTATTCCATTTCAAACATATATTAAATTCTGAAAAAGTTTTCCTAACAACGCAACGGGGCTATAAAAAACAAATAAGTAAAACGTGAAGCTGCGAACTTATACGACTCTAACTTGTATTCTGTCAGATGTATTCAATTTAAAAAAATGGTTGAATCTTTTGAATCTTAAAGCGCTATGGCCAATAAAAGTTTTATCCGCAGTAGTCATTCAAGAATTAAAGCTAACTTGCCAAGTTTTGCTCAATTTGTATAGCCGTTAAGGCGTTAATACGTAAAATAAACACTAATGTGCACTAATAACATATTAACAGTATTATTAGAAATTAGGACTGTGAGTTTGTTCAATGATTCTACGTCCAATGATATGGTATCGTTGGTAACATGGCATTAAGCTGGATGCTCTCCATGCCTCCGTTATGGGATACTGACTTATGCCAGATTTAAATCCATTCTGAGTAGGCAAATTGAATTCTAAGGCGGGATTAACTTTATTGTGGCGTACAAAATAACATAATAGATTATTATAATAATACTAGTTTATGCTCGCGGCTTTGCACGCGCAGAGAAATAATTTCTTAACGGAGGTCGACGTGATAAAATCTGTGTTCCAAATTTTAAACAAATCACGTTAACGGTTTGGGATGTACGATGTTAATAATTAAAAATAATTAGGTTAATACTCCAATAGAACAGGTTAAGTACCCTACTTACACTGTCAGAGTCAAATCAGAATTTATAGATTGTGTGGCCAACCTATATGTTGCAGTTTCAGGCCGAGATTACTACAGGGCCTGCAACATGACCTAACGACTGCCTCCTACATTTCGTATAGAAAACAGCCGGGACTCACAGTTTTACGTGCCTTCCAAAACACGGTAGCAAAATAGATCAATCCCTTAGTCACTCTTACCTTTTATAAACGTAAATTTACCGTTAATAGCAATAAACGTAGACAATTTGGATAAAAAATGAATATATAACATGAAAATTCAAGTCAATAAAGACAGACCGGTGAAGCGAAGCTCTTGGCCACTGATACAAAAATAGCCTCTACTGCTAGTTAGATACTGGCTTTTAAGGCAGCTTTTATGGCAATCTACCTATAATTACTCTAACTGATGTAATACGAAAAAAAAAACAATGCGTAAAATGAAAAAAAAAACAATGCTAACTAATTCAAAGCTTTTTTTAATCAGAACCCACAAAACCGAAAAAGAAAACTATTTTTACAAATGCAAACGTGACTTTGTAACTGATATGATTGGTTTCATTTAGGGATTTATAACTTTGAACGAAAATAAATTTTAATTAAAATTTAAAAACTGATATTTAAAATATCAGTTAAAATTAAAAAAATGCAATATCGACAACGTGAAATTGTTCCATCGAAATTTAAAACAGTTTTTTTTTTAATTTAATCATCATTTTGCTGTGTGTGATTTTCATTGAATGATTTTGTTATTTTTTCATGACACAAAACAGTAATATTTTTTCTTACACCTTAATTAAGCAGTACCTATATAATACTCGGTCTTATTATTATTAAGTCTATATCTGTATAATATTATTAGATCTATTATTACATTACTTAAATATTTGTATTGTATTTTTTTATATACTAAATAGGCCTACGTTCGACCACATCCAACTTGATGAAAGGTACAGATGTGGTCGACGAGAAATGTGGTCACGATGCTGTATTGTTAAAAGAAAATTCATCATCATCATCATTGTCAGCCCATATCGTCCCACTGCTGGGCAAAGGCCTCCTCCCCTTTGTGCCATGCAACTCTGTCCTGTGCAGTTCGCATCCAGGTCTTTCCTGCGATAGCTGCGATGTCATCGACCCATCGGGCAGGTGGTCTGCCGACGCTGCGCCTTCCGTATCGAGGTATCCATTCTGTTAGGGACCTACTCCACCTGCTATCACCACGCCTGGCAATATGTCCTGCCCAACTCCATTTGAGCCGCATTATCCGCTTACCCACGTCAAAGACTTTCGTCCTCCGACGGATCTCGGTATTGCGGATGCGGTCTCTTAACCTGATGCCCAACATGGAACGCTCCATAGCCCGTTGTGCGACTCGTATTCTGTGCACAGTCTCTTTAGTGAGCGTCCATGTTTCAGTACCATAGGTCATGGTGGGCAGAACACATTGATTACAAAGCTTGGTTTTCAAGCACTGCGGTATCTTTCGGTCCCTAAGTACGTCATCGAGCTTTCCAAAGGCGGCCCAACCCAATTGTATGCGGCGCGAGATCTCTTTTCCGCGATGTTCTCTGGCAAAAGACAAATAGTGTCCAAGATAAATATAATGATCGACAAGTTCAAGTGTCTTCCCACCGACGCTAATGTTTATACGTGAGTCAGCTGCCATACCACACATTACCTTCGTCTTGGACATATTCATCTTTAAGCCTACCGTAAGAGAAGCATTGTACAGATCTTGCAACATGTCTTGGAGATCTTGCATCCGTTCACTAAACAGGATTAAATCGTCTGCAAAGCGAAGGTGAGACATGAAAACACCATTGATGTTGACTCCTTTTCGGTCCCAGTCAAGCATCTTTACAACGTCTTCTAAGACTGAAGTAAATAGTTTGGGTGAAATGGTGTCTCCCTGTCTCACACCTCGTTTGATGGGAATGTTCTTGGTGAGAGCATGAGTTCTCACTTGCATAGTAGCTGACATGTAGATATCACGGAGGACATCAACATACCGTGAATCAACATGACAGCGGTGGAGTGAATGGAATACGGCCCAATGCTCAACGCTATCGAAAGCTTTTTCGTAATCTACGAAAGCAACACAAAGCGGCCGTTTGAATTCATCACACTTCTCCATCAGCTGCTTCACGGTATGGATGTGATCGATAGTAGAGTATCCGCTCCGGAATCCAGCCTGTTCAATGGGTTGGTACTCGTCGAGTTGACGTGTGAGTCTGTGGCACAGGATTTTTGCAAAAAGTTTGTAAATTTGAGAGAGAAGACTTATGGGCCTATAGTTTTCTAGTTTGGTACTGTCACCCTTTTTATGAATAATAGTTACAATAGCGTTTTTCCACGCAATAGGCGTGTGACCACTACTCATAACCTTGTTGAAAAGTTCCACAAGGATCCCCACTACAGCGTCTCCTCCTGCCCTTAAGAGTTCGATTGATATGCCGTCTTCGCCAGGCGCTTTCTCTGTCTTCATGTTAGCTAATGACCATTCTACCTCTCGAGGTAGTATGGGTGGCAGAGGGTCTTCACTACTGCTTTCCACTGGCGTAGCTCTGGGATCGTAAGATGTAGCACAGGGTTCAGGAACTTTCGCTTCGTAGAGATCCTTGTAAAAATCCTCAACAACAATAAGCATATTCTCACGGTTTGTGGTTTTGACTCCTTGGGCATCTGTCAGAGATTTCATTTGGGGTGTTCCAGTTTTAAGTTTTCTTCTAAATACATTGGGGCCTCTATTTGCTTTTATTGTTTCTGTAATAATTTTTGTATTGTATGATCTAATATCTCTCTTTACTGCTTTATGTACTTTTTTATTTTGCTCTTCTATATATTTTTGGTCACTTACAGTGTTGTGAACAAGGTTTCTCCTCTCCTCAATCATTTCTAACGTCTCAGGTGTTAGTTTTGATGTTTTATTACGTTTACTTCCAAGATGTTTATGTGCCGTTTCTAGTAACGTTTCACACATGTTTTTATTGAGACTATCAACGTCTAAGTTCAATTCTTCCAGTCCATCAAATTGGTTCTTCAGTTCTAGTCTGAAGTCATCTTGTAGTGAAGAGAAGGCTTGATTTTCTAACTTTTTCGGGGTCTTAATCATTTTTAATCTTTCCTGGGACAAATTGAACCTACACGTAGCACTAACTAATCTGTGATCACTACCGGTTTTGAATTTACTAAGGGTGGTTACATCTGTGACTATTTGTTTATTTGATGTTATAATATAATCAACCTCGTTTTTAGTAACACCATTGGGGCTAGCCCAGGTCCATTTCCTGCATGGTCGTTTTTTAAAGAATGTGTTCATAGCATACAATGCGTTCTTCTCCATGAAATTTACCAAGAACTGGCCCCTCTGGTTTCGGTTACCAAGTCCATATTTACCCACGGATTTTTCTCTGTTTAGCTGAGGGCCTATTTTGGCATTAAAATCTCCAAGTATGGTGGTAAAATGACTTTTATAGTCTTTGAGGGCAGTTGTGATGTCCTCGTAAAACTCTTCTACTTCCTCATCGCTATGAGATGACGTAGGAGCATACACCTGGATTACCTTAAGAGTATAGCGTTTGTTTAGTCTAATTATAACCAAACTTACACGGTTCGAAATACTCTTGAAATCTGTAACAGCCGAGGCTATTCTTTTGTTAATAAGGAATCCAGTGCCTCCGTAAGAACAGTCATCATGGCCGCGGAAGTAGAATAAGTTTCCAGATGTTAGTTTGATAAGTTCTTCACCTTTTCTGCGTACCTCGGCCAGTCCTATAAGATCCCACTGAATGTAGTTAGTCTCATTTTCCAGTTCGTAAAGCCTCGAATCCGTACGTAGCGTCCTGGCGTTATAACACGCCAGGGTCAGGGTCGTCGTTTGCGATATTTGGTGGCCTGATCTCTTCCAGAGATTCTTAGCACCCTCTGCCCCACCGTTACCATAGCCGCCACCTTGGCTAGGAATAGTGGGGCTGCTGGGGACTGAGGGCCTTGCATTTTTGGCACTATTCATAAGGGGGGGGGTAAATAGCCGTAAAACGCCACGCTGGCCAGTGCATCTTGGCGAGTCTTCCTGTCACGTTGGCCTTCTACACACAAGATTCAGGAGAATATCCTGAAACCTGTGTGTAGAAGTTACCGGGGAGCACCACTTGGAGGTGTGAGCTTGGAATTGGGATCATTGACCATGCGCAGCTCACAATGTATATACAGAGTATGTCCATGTGTTCCGCGCATAATCAATGGTCCCCTTCGCCCCCCAAAAGAAAATTAACAAGAAAAAATGATAACTGGCAGGTGAATTAACGTTCAAAAAAGCCTTTGAATCGAGCTCAAATTGTTAGCTTTTAATTCCCTTTTCATCCCATCTGGCTCGTGTCACATCCAAGTGGCAGTTTTTCATCCAAACTAGGGCGCGACATTCAATCCGCCCGCAGTGATTAAAACCTTCGCCGTGATGCTAGTTGGCTGTTATGACTTGTGGAGAAAATGACAGGTATCTAACTAATGTTGTGCTATAAATCCTTTAATATTGAGGGGTAAACAAGTAAAATATTAAAAAAACTTTTTAAAAACAAGCTTTTATTTACCGTCTAGCACTCGTCAAGACAAATCAAATGAGCCCAAACTCGATGGTGTTGCATCGTTTATTTACGGAGTTCTATGGCCACCTTCCAGCTCCATCATCAGATCAGCTCGATGTCAAAATAATATTGCATTGTCATCCGATTTATACATGCTTGTAAAATTTCAGCTCAATCGGAAACCGGGAAGTGGATCAAATCAAACTTGCAAGTTTTGATTACAGACAGACAGACAACAGATAGGTGAAAGTAAATAAAAGCTTGTAAAAAAACTTATCATCATCATCATCATCTCAGCCATTGGACGTCCACTGCTGAACATAGGCCTCCCCTTTGGACTTCCATATGTACCGGTTGGAAGCGACCTGCATCCAGCGTCTTCCGGCGACCTTTATAAGGTCGTCTGTCCACCTTGTGGGTGGACGTCCTACGCTTCGTTTGCTAGTCCGTGGTCTCCACTCGAGCACTTTTCGACCCCATCGGCCATCCGCTCTGCGCGCTATGTGGCCTGCCCATTGCCACTTCAGCTTGCTAATCCGCCGGGCTATGTCGGTGACTTTAGTTCGTCTACGGATTTCTTCATTTCTGATTCGATCTCGTAGAGAAATCCCGAGCATAGCCCTTTCCATAGCACGCTGGGCGACTTTGAGCTTCGAGATGAGGCCAATGGCTCCTGAAACACAGTGAAAACTAGTTCGGGAACCAATGGATTCAAAAAAGATTGTACAATAATTTATGTCAAATAAATATTTGAGTATTTGATTTGAGAATGGTGAAGGACCACGTTTCGGTGCCGTAAGTCATCACTGGTAACACACATTGATCAAAGACTTTCGTCTTGAGGTACTGAGGTATATCGGACGAAAAGACATTGCGTAGTTTCCCGAACGCTGCCCAACCGAGTTGGATTCGGCGGTTGACCTCTTTCTCGAAGTTGGACCTACCTAATTGGACTACTTGTCCTAGATAAATATACGAGTCCACAACTTCGAGTACCGATCCTTCAACAGATATTGGGGTGGGCACAACATTGGCATTTGACATAAGCTTCGTCTTGTCCATGTTCATTTTTAAGCCCACCCGTTGTGAAGCTCGGTTGAGGTCATCGAGCATCATGCTGAGTTCCTCCATCGACTTTGCCATGACTACGATGTCGTCGGCAAACCGAAGGTGAGTGATGTATTCGCCGTTGATATTGATGCCAAGTCCTTGCCATTCCAGGAGCTTGAAGGTGTCTTCCATTACGGCAGTAAACAGTTTCGGAGAGATAACGTCTCCCTGTCTTACGCCTCTTCTTAATGGAAAAAACTTATGCCCGCCTCTAATAGTTAATACCTGCCAAGACTAATCAACTTTTATTTAGCGTAAAGAGTGTTCAGTGAAGCCAGGGGAGGATTTATCCCGCCTTCTAGGTTAAGTCTATTTCCATCTACGGCCGCATCGTCGCTTATCATCATGTTAACTTTCATAAATAAAAATGTTACTAATTTTAGTAGGATTACAATAAATATTGACGTTTAAATAAAAAAAATGGATTTTCGCAAAGTAACGCCTAACATAAGTTAATTAAAACTTAGTTATAGGCAAAAACATATCTATTTGTAAACCTCTATACCTACATGTTCTCAATATTCCTTCCAACCAGGTTGTCTGTAATTGCTCTATGCGATAAGACCGCCGATTGTGTCCCTTTAGCTCCATGTGTATTGTCTACTTATTAAACAATTTCTTGTAACCAGGTTTGCAATAAAGTATTATTGTATTGTATTGTATAAATTTAACCATCAGCTCTATCGGCGGAGTAGATCACACACCAATAAAACTAAATAAAAGGTTCCACGTAACGTACGCCCACACGATAATTAACACGGATAACAACCTCTCACCGGAGACAATGGAGCTTCACTAAACTGTTCGACAACATTCACTTTAATGAACTTTATTAACTTACGTATAAGGTTTAAACTTGCGTATCAGTGTACACATAGGTCTTGTTGGCGAAATTGTGGTGAGAACACTGATTTACAAAAACTCGATATATTGTTGCTGTTCAAAAGCGTCCGTAATAAAAGAGGAGTAAAACGGGAAAAGTATGTATCATTCACAAGATCATGTTAAAAATAATCAAAATGTTAGTTAAATATCGTAAATCACATTTATTTTTTAAATATAATTGTATCAACTTTAAGCTTCGTGCAAGGAGCAGATAATCGTGCCACTAGGTTGCTTACAATGTTAGATATTATGGTAATGTCATTTTCACAATTATAGATTTTCTGGAAACGTAAAGTGAATATGCGTTATAAGTCGCACTGCTATTGTTTCCATGATTCAGATCTCAAAGCTTTAAGCATAATAACTCAAATACTCAGTTTACAATAAACCAAATTCTATAGTAATTCCGCTCTAAGTCTACGTCTAGTCACATAATATCATTGTACATGACTCTAGTTAGGTTTCCCTTGTAAGCCCTACTATAATAATATGTTGACGAAACACAAAAACGATGTACTCGTGTGTTAATTAATATTAGTCATTATTAATTACTGTTAATTAATTCAAATACCTTTCTGCTACAATATTCACACACACATACATCTATAATATTTGCAGCTAAATACTGTATTGTTTCGAATATTCCTGGAATATATTCGAATAGTTGGTAACAATAGAAGTTACCTATATCAATACTGTTTCAATCTGAATTCAGCTTTATGTCACAGTTACGTCAATTATTGGGTCTTGAAGCTTTGAGTTTAACGATTATTAACCTATTTCTGTGTGTCAAAGGGTTAGAATATTGAAAAGGTTAAGAAAATCTATTTAATTCGTAACTTCATAAAAATATTGTCGTATATTCATTCTTACGTTATAATTGACTTGGAGCGAGAACCCATAGCGGGTTTTGGCCTCCTATAAGAAGTCTCTCCAATTCAGTCTGTCATGCGCCACTTCCCCCTATTCGGCATTTTGTTTTTTTATTTCTTAATATACCTAATAAAAATAACGCACTAGGTCTCGCCTTTTTAAATGTTCCAACCAGGTTAGTGTTAGGTAGCACGTTCTGAAGTATAACCAAGAATCACATAGTTACCGCAACAACGCAGCGTGATCGTCGCGATTTAGAGTAGCGCACGCCTATAGTGAAGTCAGCCTATTATTATTACATATCTGTGGCTTTTATTATTATCTGTGTTACGCACGCAGAGAGTAACCAATTTGGATTTGACAAAAAAAAAATTCTGAGGCGCTGGTTAAAACTTATGCGCCAACAATTCTAACAAGCTCGTCAACTAAACTGAGTCACAGTTTCAATACGAGTACATTCATTTTCCTTTTTTATCTTGCTTTATGCATAGTTATACCTTTTTTTTTCCGGGGAAATGCATTACGCATACCACCCTGAGCAGCAGTTAGCAAAGCTATTCACAGGGTATTTATGTGGGACTCCCCGCCGGAGAAGCCGGCGGATATACCCACTAAAACCCCGGGGTCCTTCCAGCCGCTGTTCAGCGGGGACGACGGAGGTACGCTCTCACATTCTTCTCCGTCGGCATAGTTATATTTTTTTCTTTACATAATAATATCATCATAATAACTTCAGATATTTTCTCCGGAAAAACTCAATCCATTACATGAGTGGTATCTCGTTCCCACGTGAGTGGCGGCTAGTCCTAGACCAGGGTTTAATGGACCATAAATTGCAATGATTATCTAGTGTTTGACGCATGACCGAGCGCGCGAGCACTCGCTGATGCGGCGTTCTAGTGATGTGTGGGGACTTGAGGTTTTTATATTTAACAGGAACTAAATTACCTAAATGTTTTGAAATGACATATTCAAGATATATAAGAATATTCAAGATCTGATATCATATTAGTTCAGTGTGTTTTTTTAGAAAAATGGGTTTAAAGTTTAAATGATATTTTTTAATGCGTGATGTAAGCTACTTATATTTGCAAACTGCGGCCGGCGAAGCGCCAAAACTGCTGATGTCTTGTTCTGCGTATAAATTGAAATGATTATTTCTAGTGTATGACGCATTATCAAGCGTGTGATCACTCGCTGATGCCGCGTTCTAGTGATGTGTGGGGACTAAAGAATTTTATATATTATATAACAGAAACAAAATAAATGGTTTGAAATTATATATTCAAGATAAAATTAAAAGTAAAATATTCAAGATCTGATGTTATATTATCTTAGTTTAGTGATTTTTAGGAAAATATGTTTTAAACGGTTTTTATAATGTGCGATGTGAGCTATAGATGCAAGTGCGCGCAACTGTGGCCGGCGAAGCGCCAAAACTGACTGCCGAATATGTCTTGTTTATTCAGATTTTACTGAACCGATTACGCTGAAAATTTGTATAGGTAGTTTAGATCTTACTGACACTAATATTATTAATCCAAAAGTTTGTGAGTGTGTGACTGTGTAAGTGCTCGGTCTGTAACTTCTTCCCGCCAAAACGGGTGGACCGATTGAGCTAAAATTTGGAATAGAGCTTAGACCCTTGAATAACACATAGGCTACAGTAGAGCGGGTAAAACCACTGGGCGCAGCTTGTAGCCTTATAAATCTCATATTATGATGATATGAAGCAGTAAACCTCATTTTATGCATTACGTATTTCCGCGGGTAATTGGATACATTATGCTACCTGGTTATAATACTGCAAATGTTATCATAATAAAAACACATTATTGTGCTTCTTTTGAATAAAATGAGCTGTAAAATTACACTAGAGAGAGATTTATTCCGCCTTACAAGTTTATAGATAAATAACTTTTAATTCATACCACATAAAAAAGTAAATTTTACAACCTTATAAATAAAAGCTAACAGTAATAGTATCAATTGGCGGTCTCATCGTTCAAAGCGGTTTAGTCTATTATACCTAGTCAGGTCATAAGTATTGTCACACAGTAAAAACTTTTCTTTTAGAATGCTGGCCACAAAAAAGTTTATTGAATTCGAATTTCGAATTGTTCATGAAAATAAAAATGTATACTTTTTAGAATTTTACTCATTTTTAAATATGGAGTGGACGCTTAAAGAAGACCGTGTTGCAGTTATTGCGTTGCATCGTTGCGGTTACGCGCCAATTCAAATTTTTGACATACTGAAAAATTTGAATATAACCAAAAGATTCGTTTATCGTACCATCAAACGATACAATGAAGACTCTAGTGTAGATGACAGGTCAAGAAGTGGTCGCCCTCGGTCTGTTAGGACTCCAGCAGTGATAAAAGCTGTGAAGGCGCGAATTCAAAGAAATCCCAAACGTAAGCAGAAACTGTTGGCCCTTCAGATGGGGTTAAGCAGAACCACGGTGAAAAGGGTGTTAAATGAAGACTTAGGGCTTCGGGCATATCGAAGAAAAACAGGACATCGTTTAAATGCTCGTCTAATGGACCTGAGACTGAAGAGATGCCGCGCTTTGTTGAAGCGGTACGCGAGAAAAAAATATCGAGAAATTCTTTTTTCGGATGAAAAAAATTTTACCGTAGAAGAGAGCTACAACAAACAAAATGATAAGGTGTACGCACACAGTAGTGAAGAAGCGAGCAACCGTATTCCGCGTGTCCAACGAGGTCATTTTCCATCCTCGCTCATGGTATGGTTGGGAGTTTCTTATTGGGGCTTAACAGAGGTACATTTTTGTGAGAAAGGTGTAAAAACTAATGCAGTTGTGTATCAAAATACAGTCCTGACGAACCTTGTGGAACCTGTTTCTCATACCATGTTCAATAACAGGCACTGGGTATTCCAACAAGATTCGGCGCAAGCTCATAGAGCGAAGAGCACACAAGACTGGCTGGCGGCGCGTGAAATCGACTTCATCCGGCACGAAGACTGGCCCTCCTCCAGTCCAGATTTGAGTCCGTTAGATTACAAGATATGGCAACACTTGGAGGAAAAGGCGTGCTCAAAGCCTCATCCCAATTTGGAGTCACTCAAGACATCCTTGATTAAGGCAGCAGCCGATATTGACATGGACCTCGTTCGTGCTGCGATAGACGACTGGCCGCGCAGATTGAAGGCCTGTATTCAAAATCACGGAGGTCATTTTGAATAAACTTTATTGTCATAAGAATCTATGTTTTGTTAAGTTCATTTTGGTATATAAATGGTTACATAATAAATAAACTTGTTCCAATAATTTTATATTAAACATGTGACAGAATTTATGACCTGACTGTCTGCTTCTTCCATCTTTAGCCGCATTGTCGTTTAAGATCAGACTAAATCATGGCCTAAAGGTTTACCTGTAGGGAAAAGAAATTAAATCCGCCGGGTGGGATCGAAATAATACGGCACAAAAATATCTATGTAATTTTGTTTTGAATATCGCTCAAGTTTAAATAAGAGAGTGCCCACTGGTCCCCCAAAATTCGTTTCCCAGAAAAAAGCTACTCATTACTTCGATATTCGGTATTCAAACAGGTGCAAGTCCTACGCGATACTTAACTTCACCAAGAATACAACAAGGCTTACGGCATGACCTAACGACCTCCTATTAACCCCTAAATAAATAAATACTCGTATATATTTCAGGACATTTCACACAGCGCCACCTAACCCTATACTAAGCAATTAACATAGTAAAATATTTTGTAGGTAAATTTCTATTTTAATGAGATTTTTGTGGGCCTTATTTCACATCTTAATACAATTTTCATATATCTTTACATAATCCAGAAGGTTCCGTTTCCCTAATTTATATTTCATAGGAATATGAGAATGAAAAATGTTTATTTAATTATGAACAGCGGGAGTTCCTAATAATGAAGACATTACTCATTGAGATGAAATTCTTGTAATATGTCTTGCGTTGATACTAATTACCTAAGAATTATTAAATTTGATGAAGATAATAAGGAATTAATGTGGCCCATTTGTAAAATACTTGTGTATTTTTCCTTCTTCCTGTTTTTGCTCATTCCGCCGACACATCTTTATTTTTTTTTTCTTTCAATTGAATCTTTTACCCCTTATTTTTAGTAAATTTTCACGCATTTTATCCAATTTTCAAATGCTTCTGAGACTTTCCAATCATTTTTCTATGACTGTACCAATAATATCATCTATTTTATAATATTTAAATAAGTGTTTGCAAAACCAGACCAGTTCTTTTTGCCTTTTGCAGATTACTCGACATGAAAAGAGGAAGTCTTAATTATTAAAATCCCAAGATGAAAAGAGAAACTGAGATCTGGAAAATACAGTTTATTCGATTGTCCTTATAGCAAGCAAAGTCGTAGATATTTATTTCAATAAACACAATAACAGTTTATGCCCGCGGCTTAGCTATTTTCCTTTCCTATTAGGGCCAAACCCACAAATATTCGCATAAAATGTCAATTTTTTAAAAAAATAGTTTCCAAGAGCATTTTCGGCTTTAGTAGTAATAAACTATGTCATAATTATTATTTTCTGCTTGTATAGCAAACCCAATACGTGAGTGCGTTGAGTTTTTTATACAAAGAAATAAGAAGACGAGCAAGACGCTCTCCTGTTGATAAGAGATAACGATGCCCAACCATTACAGTGCCTGATGGTTAATTTACTAACTACGATCCACTAAGTATTACTATTAAGATAACTATAAATAGTGATTTCACAGTTTTATAACACGGATTATATGAACAAGAGATAAGGATAAGTTAGGATTATCAGGTTACTCGTATAGCAAATAATAGTTTAATCCTTGAAAGCTTTGCAGTGATTTCCTCTCGACCTTTTTAAGCTCACTAAAATTAAATTTAATGATGTTACAAATTTCAAAAGGTAGGTTACGCAGTCACTGAATAGTTTTAATTGCAGATTCCCTACAAATTAAGACTTAAGGAGAATATTTATAAACTAGCTGTGCTCAGCGGATTCATCTGCTGAAAAGCGTACCTGTATAATATTACTCCAGGGTCTAAAGGACCTAGATTTAATCTCAATCGGTTCAGCATCGTTTAGGCGTTAAGATAACAAGGATATCCATACACATTCACTCATTATTTTCCGCTAGATATAAATGCCACCTCCGTATTTATGTAAATGAAGAAATTATTTGGACCTATTCTTGATGGTTTTTGCTTATATAATATTTTATTTATAAGAGCGTCTCTGAGCAAGCGACTTTTCGTCTTCTTTCGCTATAATATAGAGTTACAGAATCACTACCTTACGGATAAATGATTTTAACCTACAAGTAGCACAAGTAAATTATTAAAAAATATTACAAAATAATTCATGGAATCAGGCGTTACTTTGTTGAAATCCATGATGACATCCATGATGACATTATAAGGGAATTAACAAAAATCATTTTTTTTAAAGATTACATCATGAAGAGTTAGTAACAGAGTACAGGGTTGTATATCAGTCGGTTACGTGCGAGCCAAGCGCCATTAGGGCTGATATAATGAATTCCATGAACTGGAAAGTTTCTGCAGAAGTCGTTTACAATAAAGTATTAGTTATGAATATTATATAGGTCAAAGGTATAGTTTTATGATTTTAAAAAGGAAACGAGTACATAGATTTTTTTTGTGCAAAAGGCCTAAGCGTAAAATTCCTTAATTTGAAAATTAATACTGTGACATGAAAAATATACTCTATTTGTTGTGCATTGCTGCTGTTTGTGGCAAATCATATGATTCGCCTGCGACAGATATATGTTACACCTTTCCCTGTACAATTAATGCAATAAACAAATTATAAATAAAAAAGCTTATTCTCTCAAAAGAAAAAAAAAACAATGATGTTAGACTGCATGATTTGCATGATGATTTGATTTTTCTATTTTACAAATATACATCAAAATTTTAATAAATCCCGTAGGTATTTTCGTATAAATTGGTAGGTACACAAATAACCCTTAAACTCGGCTAACTAGGCTGATATCTCGCGCGCAGTCGCGTAAAGATTTCAATTATGTGCCGTCTTCAAGCGCAGCCCGACTCAACTGAACATTGAGCCAATCTGGCATCTCGAATCCGGCATCCTAGATGGCGGCATGGAGTTTATCACCTTCATTTTGTCCTTGGAACAATGTTGTCGTTTGTGAATGTTCTCGAAGGCACAGGATTGTATTGATTTGGGGATTTTCTTGTAGAAAATAGGCTAAGGTATGCGAGATTAAATAGATAGATATAACCAGGGAGGCATTTGTCCCGCCTTCTAGGTTTAGTATGCTGCCATGATCGCATCGTCGCTTAACATCATGCAAGATCCTGGTCAAAGGCTTACCTATAACAAGTGAAATTTTAAAAAAACTTTTTAAAAACAAGCTTTTATTATTATTACCATAAAGTACTCGTCATGACGAATCAAATGAGCCCAAACTCGATGGGATTACGTCGTTTTATTATGGAGTTCCTATGACCACCTCCCAGCTTCATCATCAGATCAGCTCGATGTCATAAAAATATTGCATTGTCATCCGATTTATACAGGCATGCAAAATTTCAGCTTAATCGGACACCGGGAAGTGGGTCTAATTAAACTTGCAAGATTTGATTACAGACAGACAGACATACAGACAACAGACAAGTGAAAGTAAATAAAAGCTTGTAATAATGAATAAAAAAGATAGATTACTTTAAATTGCACACTACAGAATAAAATAGAATAACACTTTATTGCATACCAAGTTACAAGAAATAGTTATATCTACAAAACACGCTTAAAATTAGGGATAAACAATTGGCGGTCTTATGGCATAAAGCAATCTCTTACAGACTTGGGCGGAAGGAAAACTTGACAACATGCACAATTACAATCTAAACATTCAAATTAAATTATACCTATATATGAGTAACGGAGTAATACGAGGGTGGATTGATAAGTTTCCGGCCTGACCAAGAAAAACAACGTTTTTAAGAATTTTTTTTTTTATTTCTCAACATAATCTCCTCCAAGGCTGATACATTTCTCATAGCGGTGGTCTAGTCTAGTAATGCCATCTCTATAGACTGATTCGTCAAGCTCCTCAAAATACCCATTTATAGCTTCGATTACTTCTTCATTGTCCGCAAATCTCTTACCGCCAAGCCATTTTTTGAGGTTAGGAAACAGATAATAGTCACTCGGGGCTAGGTCTGGAGAGTAGGGAGGGTGCGGCATCAATTCAAACTTCAGATCGTTGATTTTAGCCATCGCAACGATTGACGTGTGCGCTGGTGCGTTATCGTGATGAAACAAATTTTTTTTCTTCGTCTGATGAGGTCGTTTAATTTTCACTTCGTGGCTCAAACGTTGCAATAAGTCTGCGTAGTATTTTTCAGCGTGCTCTCAAACCTAAACTAACATGGCGATCGGACTGAAACTATAGCTACAAGCTATCTAAGGATGGTACTATAGAACGCCACCTCAAGGTAGGCCTAGTGGCACCATCTCTTGGTCAGGCCGGAAACTTATCAATCCACCCTCGTATACTAGCTTGTGCGAGCACAAGGTTTTGCCCGCGTACAGAAATCCTTTCTTAGCAGACTACAATATAAAACCTATTTGTGTTCCAAATTTCAACTCAATCCGTTCAGCGGTTTGGGTTGTGCGTTGATAGATCAGTCAGTCAGTCACTCTTTCCTTTAAAATATTTAGATAAATACATTTGATTAAGTAATGATAGGATTCATTAGGTATAATATTTGTTTGATTTGATAAAATATGCCTTGTAGATCTAAGGTACAGTTAATTTATATTAAATTACAGATCGTTCTAAAAGACTTTAATATCTAACTAACTAACCGAGACGGCGCAGCGACCCAAACTGAGTCTTGGCCTCCGACACAAGAACCTTATATCAGTTCAACAACAAAAGCGCGTTCAAATATCCCGAATATTCTATTTTCAAACTACGAGTACATAGAATGCTAGTGAAATAAATACAAAACATTAATAATATCTTCATTGATGACCATCCCATAGAACCACTATGCATTCTCATTGAAGCTGTCAGTAAACAGGATAAGATCTTGAATACAGCTATTGCCTCTCAGCTATAGCTCTAAAGCCATCAGGAATAAGGTCCGTGTGGTTTATAAGGCCAGCGATTGCCTCAATGACGTTGAACGTCGTTTCTGTGCATTGTCTTCATTTATTGATTTGCTTTGAGATGGAAATAGCTGAGAATCAGAGAGCAGTCCGAATCAAATTTTGTGAAGGGAAAATAGTGATGAAGATATGCTAGTAATCGTTCAAATTAACTTGTTTTTTTCGAAAATTGTTAGCCTGCGAATCTTAGTAATATTATAAACGTGTTTTTTTTTTATACAAAATAGGCCTACCTTTGACCACATCCCACCTGATGGAATGTGAAAATGCGGTCGACGATGGATCACGTATGATGCCTAGAAAGGTACCTATGACACTCGTGCCTTGAAGATACCCAAGTTGTACCGCTCAGGAAACACGGATGACGGCAAAGTGTTCCAAATGTGACCAGAATGTTTGTAAGAATGGATGTCAGGATGTCTGGATGTGTGTTTGTTACTCTTTCACGCCTTAATGAGTGGACCGATTGAGCTAAAATTTGTCATAGAGATAGCTTAGACTCTGGAATAACACATAGGCTATAGGAAAGCGGGTAAAACCGCTGAGCACAGCTAGTTAATAATAAGTTAGAAATTAACTTGGAACTGCGGCCTAAGCACACTGTGACATTTACTTAAGAGTAGCAACTCACTTCAAAAGTAATATATTTTATTTTTATTTATTCTACTTTACTTTTATAATAATTAATATATCGTTTTATATTATTTACATATGTTGTACTTGGTACCTCTATAGTAAACGTTTGGTAAGAACACAATGACATTGGGAGTAGCTGCAAATTGTATTCAACGACAGTGCGGGAAGCAAAAGTAGCGTCTTATGATATATTTGTTAGATTACTCTAGAAGTAACGTCGTCGTAGTAGTAGCGTCAATATCTTACTATGCTAAGACAGCTGTAGGGAATTAGTCCTAGGAGTTGAGATGTTTAGTGGTTGGTTTAAATACAGAAAAGAAGATAATAATTACCTTTAAAATATTACGAGTAATAAACATTTTATTACAGTACAAAAATTTCGTTCTCAATATCATGTTACACAGAAAAAGGATTAGCTAATTAACAAGCATTTTAATATTGTTAACAACGTGAATCAAAGCCGAATACTGAGCTTCCTTAAAATAGAGCATTGTTTTTTAAAAATTACACGAATCACGTTTTTTGTTTAGGAAAACCGTTCGGGCGTAATTCTAAGATTAACCTGATACTTTTTAATTGGCTTTCCTAAGGATTTTATTAAGCTTCCGCTATTTAATAACCGCTGGAAGCAAGCGTTATGTAGGATAACGGGATTTTCTTTTATTTTCCTTATATTATGCCAATTTTTTTGCTGTAAGAGATTTTTCGAATGGAAAATCTTCTTTTCAGATGTGATTCTTGATCATTCATTTGTCAAAGGTGTGTATAGTCTACTTGGTATCTACGCTAATGTACATAATTATAACTATAATAACTGTGACAAAATTGTATTATTCCCCCAAACTTTATTATTTATTTATTATTTATTAACCCCCGACGCAAAAACGACGGGGTGTTATAAGTTTGACGTGTGTGCGTGCGTGCGTGCGTGCGTGCGTGCGTGCGTGCGTGCGTGCGTGCGTGCGTGCGTGCGTGCGTGCGTGCGTGCGTGCGTGCGTGCGTGCGTGCGTGCGTGCGTGCGTGCGTGCGTGTGTGTGTGTGTCTGTCTGTCTGTGGCATCGTAGCTCCCGAACGGATGAACGGATTTTGATTTAGTTTTTTTTGTTTGAAAGTAGTTAGTCAAGAGTGTTCTTAGCCATGTTTGGTGGAACTCATTCCAAGATGGCCGCCGCTACAAAATTCCGGATAACTTTTTTCTTCCACGACCCCCTCAATATGGGTATCAAATGAAAGGGCTTGACTAGTAGAATACAACCCACTATAGTAAATTTAAAATCCAAGATGGTCGCCACCACAAAATGGTGCATTACATATTGCGTTGGGGTTTTTTTAAATTTTTAATTTAGTTCACTTGTTTATTAATACTTTATTGTAACACTTCATGAAAATTAAAAATTTACAACAGTAGTTAACAAACAAAACAAAGATGACTTTCAATTGTTTGAAAGATTTAAATAAAACGAATAAGAATGTTGCATGTTTTTGTACAAGAATATTGTTAAAAAATATTAGAGAGGCATATTTTAAATACTTGGAAACCTAAAAGAGTATGTAGGATATTTTTTTATCTCGTTTTTGAAACTTAAACCCCAGTTATTAATACTATGTTAATAATAAAAAAAATTGTAATTTTTATACTATGTTTCTCATATGCTTTGTATTATCATCTTGTGTGCAAATAAATTTATTTCTATTCTATTCTATTGTAAAATACGAGTATCACCACACCTCATCAGGCTATTAAAGTCCTTGGTTGTCTGGAAGAACGCTATTAGCGATAATAACACTAATTTTATCCCTTTTTTCTCAAATGTTTTTTTATTAAAGCTCTTTATTCTACTGCATTAATGGTGTTTAACAAAGAGTTTTCTTTTCTCATCTCCTCGAATTAATATAATTTTTTTGATTGAATTTTTATTTGATTTATATTTTAACATCTAGGTACGCTAAAGCTAAGACATCTCTTACGGCGTCTATTAAGAAGACGCTTTGATTAAATATTCTCATTAGAGTGGCACTCAAGGCACCTAACACTCATTCATTAACACTACATTTACTCAAATGTATATATATATATATATATATATATATATATATATATATATATATATATATATATATATATATATATATATATATATATACTGTGTGCGTACACATTATCATTTTGTTTGTTGTAGCTCTCTTCTACGGTACGGTCTTAGGTCGTAGCTCTCGTATACGGTCTTCACTACTGTGTGCGTACACATTATCATTTTGTTTGTTGTAGCTCTCTTCTACGGTAAAAATTTTTTCATCCGAAAAAAGAATTTCTCGATATTTTTTTCTCGCGTACCGCTTCAACAAAGCGCGGCATCTCTTCAGTCTCAGGTCCATTAGACGAGCATTTAAACGATGTCCTGTTTTTCTTCGATATGCCCGAAGCCCTAAGTCTTCATTTAACACCCTTTTCACCGTGGTTCTGCTTAACCCCATCTGAAGGGCCAACAGTTTCTGCTTACGTTTGGGATTTCTTTGAATTCGCGCCTTCACAGCTTTTATCACTGCTGGAGTCCTAACAGACCGAGGGCGACCACTTCTTGACCTGTCATCTACACTAGAGTCTTCATTGTATCGTTTGATGGTACGATAAACGAATCTTTTGGTTATATTCAAATTTTTCAGTATGTTAAAAAATTTGAATTGGCGCGTAACCGCAACGATGCAACGCAATAACTGCAACACGGTCTTCTTTAAGCGTCCACTCCATATTTAAAAATGAGTAAAATTCTAAAAAATATACATTTTTATTTTCATGAACAATTCGAAATTCGAATTCAATAAACTTTTTTGTGGCCAGCATTCTAAAAGAAAAGTTTTTACTGTGTGACAATACTTATGACCTGACTAGGTATATATATATATATTTATATATATATATATATATATATATATATATATATATATATATATATATATATATATATATATATATATATATATATATATATATATGTTGGCCCTTCAGATGGGGTTAAGCAGAACCACGGTGAAAAGGGTGTTAAATGAAGACTTAGGGCTTCGGGCATATCGAAGAAAAACAGGACATCGTTTAAATGCTCGTCTAATGGACCTGAGACTGAAGAGATGCCGCGCTTTGTTGAAGCGGTACGCGAGAAAAAAATATCGAGAAATTCTTTTTTCGGATGAAAAAATTTTTACCGTAGAAGAGAGCTACAACAAACAAAATGATAATGTGTACGCACACAGTAGTGAAGAAGCGAGCAACCGTATTCCGCGTGTCCAACGAGGTCATTTTCCATCCTCGCTCATGGTATGGTTGGGAGTTTCTTATTGGGGCTTAACAGAGGTACATTTTTGTGAGAAAGGTGTAAAAACGAATGCAGTTGTGTATCAAAATACAGTCCTGACGAACCTTGTGGAACCTGTTTCTCATACCATGTTCAATAACAGGCACTGGGTATTCCAACAAGATTCGGCGCCAGCTCATAGAGCGAAGAGCACACAAGACTGGCTGGCGGCGCGTGAAATCGACTTCATCCGGCACGAAGACTGGCCCTCCTCCAGTCCAGATTTGAGTCCGTTAGATTACAAGATATGGCAACACTTGGAGGAAAAGGCGTGCTCAAAGCCTCATCCCAATTTGGAGTCACTCAAGACATCCTTGATTAAGGCAGCAGCCGATATTGACATGGACCTCGTTCGTGCTGCGATAGACGACTGGCCGCGCAGATTGAAGGCCTGTATTCAAAATCACGGAGGTCATTTTGAATAAACTTTATTGTCATAAGAATCCACGTTTTGTTAAGTTCATTTTGGTATATAAATGGTTACATAATAAATAAACTTGTTCCAATAATTTTATATTAAACATGTGACAGAATTTATGACCTGACTAGGTATATATATATATATATATATATATATATATATATATATATATATCTGTTTTTTGAGGACGAATTTTGAAGAAAATACTAAAATGAAAACAAGTGAAATTAAAAAAAACTTTTTATATAATCTTTTATTATTATTACCATCTTACACAAAGCACTCTAAACGAAACAAATGAGCCCAAACTCGATGGGGTTGCATTGTTTAACTACGGAGTTGATATGTCCTTCCAGCTCCATTATCAAATCAGCTCGATGTCAAAATAATATTACATTGTCATCCGATTTATGCCTGCATGCAAAATTTCAGCACAATCGAAAACCGGGAAGTGGGTCAAATATAACTTGCAAGATATGATACAGATAGACAACAGAAAGTAAAGCTTGTAAAAATGCAACATTGCGAGCCAAAACAAACAGTCGCGTTAACAGATCATTACCAGCCTCGCAAACTTAAAATGTAAATGAAACAGTCATAAGAATAATTCATACTAACGCGTGCATTATACGCTACGCTAGCAAACACCGGGACTCGGACCAATCCCGGAATTAACATAAACCTCCGTAATGACCGGTAAACGGGATGATGTAGCCGTGTTCTCACTTCGCCCCGAATAAAATATTATTATGCTCCTTCCTCGGGAAATATGTCTTCTATTTAGAAGTTACTTTATGATGTTTTCATATAAATACACTGTCATACATATATTACAACAGTGTACTTTTGGTAGGCTTCGGCCGTGGCTAGTTACCACCCACTGGACAAAACTGTGTCGCCAAGCGGTCATTGTGACTGTACTTCGGCATTTTTTTTAATGTAATAGGTGACAAACAAGCAGACGGCCTACCTGATCGTGAGTGGCTACCGTCGCCTATGGATACCTGCAATACCAGGGGTACCGCTGGTACGTTGCCTACCTTTCAAGACTCTATTCACTTGCCTTTTGAAGAGTCCCATGTTAAATTTCATCGGAAATACCGCGGGCGGAAGCTCATTCCACAATTTGCAGGTGTACGGCAAGAAGGAGCGAGTGAATCGCACAGTGCGAGAATGCCAAGCATCAATAATGTGTGGATGGGCATGATGTTCAATGAAGCTAGGTAGGCATTTATCCCGCCTTCTAGGTATAGCTGCTGCCATCTACCGCATCGTCCCTTAACATCACGCGAGATCGTGATTAAAGGCTTACCTATGATGAATAAAAACCTCCGTAATGACCTGTAAACAGGATGATGTCCGTGTTCTTACTTCGCCCCGGAAATATTATTATGCTCCCTCAGAAAATATGTCTTCAATTTATATGTTACTTTACGATGTTTTCGTGTAAATACACTGTCGTATATTACAACTTTCATAAATTAATTATTCGTATACTACTAAGGTATTTTGGTTAATCATATGACGCCCTGTGAAGTAATCACTTGGGAAACGGCTGCTTAAACCTAACATGATCATCAATTGCAGGCGTAGGACGTCCATTGCAAACATAGGCCTCCCCTTTGGAGAGACTTCCCCTTTCCAGAACTTTTTTTTTATTTTTTATACGAGATAGGCCTACGTTTGACCACATCCCACCTGATGGAAAGTGAAAATGCGGTCGACGATGGATCACGTAAGATGCCTAGAAAGGTACCTATTCACTCGTGCCTTGAAGATATCCAAGTTGTACCGCTCGTACCAACGTACCAACCAATGTAACGTCGTTGTACCAACTTAAACCTATATGAAGCCATGATATGAAGAGTATTTCTTTGCTCTTTACTTTTCTATACCATTGTAGGATTTAATATCGAATAATTAAGATACATTTATTATATTTGTAATCTGACATCTGTACGTGATCAGGACTTATTTTTATACACTGCGGTTAACCAATTTTTTGTTTTATGATTTAGTATTATAATGGGTATTTCAAATACATGTACTAGTGAAGTGGTAGGAAACATTCAGAAAATATTTATACAATTATAAACTCGTATATCCGAGTAACAAAATTCAGTTCAC